>SJYA01001035.1:0-182073 GCA_006410615.1 Neotragus moschatus | reverse complement strand
AAATATAAATTTAAATTTATATTTTAATATAAACACATATTTTATAAAATTTACATTTTCATTTAAAATATGTATTTTATATTATAAAATTAATATCAACAATAATTTAATATCACAGGAGGAGTGTTTACCATCTATGCCACCAGAAAAGCCCTATTGTTTAATATGTAAACTGAGTCAGTTCTTTGTGTTTTAGTGGCTTGCTAGGTGCTGTCACTGGTATATTTTTATCATATATAATAGCTTTTTGCCAGAAACTAAAATAAATATTAGAAATAGAGGCCACATAGAATTAATATGTCAGGATGTGGGACACACTTAGCTCAGGATTGCTGAGAGCTCTTGCTGTGTGGGTGTGTCCATGCTCACAGGTGAATTACGTAGCGTGGGGTTTGTCACCCTCATTCCAACTGGCTGTGCGTGCAGGCCAGCATTCAGAATGCAGACAAAAGAATGAACTTATCTGTCACATTATTTAGAGACAAGTAAAATTAAAGGTATGAGCTTGGGCAGCTGTTAAGTGAGTTCATTCAGTTACTATATTTGATTTTTCTTTTCCTTTTTTTATTGGAATGCAATTGCTTTACAATGTTGTGTTAGTTTCTGCTGTACAACATCGCGAACCAGTCATATACATACATGTGTACTCTCCCTTTTGCTCCTCCCCCACACCCTCCTGTGCCGCCCCTCTAGGTCATCATGGAGAACAGAGCTGAGCTCCCTGTGCCGTACACGGCAGCTTCCCACTGTCCGTTAATATTTCACTCGTTGCAGTATGTATATCTCAGTGCTACTATCTTAATTCATCCCTCCTGCTCCTTCCCCAACACGCTGTGTCCGAGAGTCTGTTCCCTGTGTCTGCACCTCCATTCCTGCCCTGCAAATAGGCTCATCAGTACCTTTTTTCTAGATTCTGTACATATGTGTGAGTCTACAACATTTGTTTTTCTCTTTCCTATTTACTTCACTCTGTATGACTGGCTCTAGTTTCATCCGCATCACTTCAACTGACTTGACTTCGTTCCTTTTGATGGCTGAGTAATATTCCATTGTATATATGTACCACATCTGCTTTACCATTCATCTGTCAACGAACATCTAGGCTGCTTTCGTGTCCCAGCTATTGTAAATAGTGCTGCAGTGAAGACTGGGATACATGTGTCTGTTTTGAGTTATGGTGTTCTCAGGGTATACGCCCAGTAGTGGATTGCTAGGTCATGCGGCAGTTCTATGTTTGGCTTTTTAAGCAACCTCCATGGTCTCCACAATTTACATTCTCACCAACAGTATAAGAGGGTTCCCTTTTCTCCACACCCTCTCCAGCGATTATTGTTTGTAGATTTTTTGATGATGCCATTGTGGCCGGTGTTAGGTGGTACCTCATTGTACTCTTGCCTGGAAAATTCCATGGACGGAGGAGCCTGGTAGGCTGCAGTCCATGGGGTTGCTAAGAGTCGGACACGACTGAGCGACTTCCCTTTCACTTTTCACTTCCCTGCATTGGAGAAGGAAATGGCAACCCACTCCAGTGTTCTTGCCTGGAGAATCCCGGGGACGGGGGAGCCTGATGGGCTGCCATCTCTGGGGTCACACAGTCAGACACGACTGAAGTGACTTAGCAGCATTGTAGGTTTGACTTGCATTTCTCCAATAATGAGCATCTTTTCACATGCCTCTTGGCCATCTAACCACTTTGTGTGTAACCTGAAAAAATTATGGGATGAGAAAGGCAGAGACAAAAAGGACTNCTGCCATCTCTGGGGTCACACAGTCAGACACGACTGAAGTGACTTAGCAGCATTGTAGGTTTGACTTGCATTTCTCCAATAATGAGCATCTTTTCACATGCCTCTTGGCCATCTAACCACTTTGTGTGTAACCTGAAAAAATTATGGGATGAGAAAGGCAGAGACAAAAAGGACTGCTGACTAAGACAGAATGCCTTCAGTTATGGCTTGATACCTGGTGTTACCCTCCTGAGACCTTTGTTTTCCCCCACTTATTTGTTTATCTTTGGCTGGGCTGGGCCTTTGTTGCCGTGCAGGCTTTTCTCTAGTTGTGGCACACAGGCCTCCCATTGCAGTGGCTCCTCTTCTTACGGAGCACAGGCTCTAGGGCTTCAGTAGTTGTGTCTCCTGGACTCCGGAGCACCGTCTCAGTAGCTGTGGCACACAGACTTAGATGCTCTGCACCACAGGGGAGCAACAAGTGGGATCTGCCTGGATCAGGGATCGAACCCGTGTCTCCTGCCTTTTCTTTACCACTGAGCCACCAGGGAAGCCCTCCTCTGAGATCTTTTTACAAGTTTTTAAAAGGTTACCTGTTCTTAGCTGAGGGCTGCATCTTAGGCCTCAGTGGCGACACTTTCATGAGGTCTGCCGAGTCAGTATGAAACCCTGAGACTCTACTTCCTTCACAGACAGGCAGCTTAGTCAACTTTCCGTTTCCCCACTTCTCCTCTGCCACTGCTTCCTGGGTGAATTTGTTAAATGGCAGTGTTGATTCTTTCCCATCTCGTGTGGAACTGACATACATAACTAGGATAAGCAGCCAAAATCTCCTGGACTTACTTGCTCCCTGATGATGTTAAGAGTATTTATTAACTCCTTTAGAGCAGGGCTCCCTAACCTTCAGGATCTAATGCCTAATGATCGAAGGTGGAGCTGATGTAATAATAATAATAGGAATGAATGCACAATAAATGTAATTCACTTGAATCATCCCTGAACCATCCTCCTGGCCCCAGTCTGTGGAAAAATTGTCTTCCACAAACCTGGTCCCTGGTGCCAGAAAGGTTGGGGACTGCTGCTTCCGATCATCATGGTCTCTTTTGTGTCTCACTGAGCACTCGTTAATAAGTTTAAGTTCCTGCATCAAAATAAATTCAGAGCTGGCCAATCCAGATGTAATCCAACTAAAGGTTTTTTGAAGACATTTTTTCATCTCTGTAGTAGGAAATCCAGTAAAATAACCAAAACAGCAATACACAGAAAGAATCTCCTCTGTAAGCTTTCTCTAAATAAAGACTAGGAAGGACAGATGAATTATATATATCCTGCTTCAGAAACAGTTAACCTGTTATTTGGTAGGATATTGTCTTTGTTAGCAACTTGGAGTAGGAGCCATATGTCCTGTCCTTGCCTCTCATTGCCTGGCAGTGCACATAGGGGTAGTCAACACATTGGACTGAGGAACTGAGATTCTAGATGCTCTCATAAAATTCTTTTACAGAACACCATACAGCACAGGGGTGAGGAATCTGCTGCCAATGCAGGAAATGCGGAAGACGTGGGCTCGATCCCTGGGTCGGGAAGATCCCCTAGAGGAGGAAATGGCACCCCACTCCAGGATTCTTGCCTGGAGAATCCCATGCACAGAGGAGCCTGGGAGGCTGCAGTCCATGGAGTCACAAAGAGTCAGACATGACTGAGCGGCTGAGCACGCGCGCACACACACACACACGCACGCACACGTGCACACACACACACACACATGCATGCGCGCGCGCACACACAGACACACACACACACACACACGCATTCAAAGGAGAACCTGAGATTTAACATACAGCTTTTGAAATAGGGACTTGTTTCTACTCTGAGGTCAGAAACCTCCACAGCTGAGTACTTTGGATAATGAAAGGCCTTTTTCTATATTTGCCCAGCCTGAACTAGACACAGGCAAATGTCATACAATCTGCATTTAAACATTCTTTTCTTTCCATTTTAACAGTGTTTATATTTCCTGATACACATCTAAAAGGTTCAGGGTATTTACTGTATCTGTAAATACGCTTTTAAGAAAAAAAAAACGCAGCATATGCAGTTTTCACATGCAAGTTATTTTCAGCAGATAGTTCCTCCTCTGAAGCACAAAAGGCTTGATATAAAAACAAACAAGAGAGAATGTGCTGTTTTAACAAATGGGTCCTTGGAGATGAATTTTTAGGACATTTTTTTTTTCCAATCTAGCTTTTACCCCATTACTTAATCACACTTAGAGAAATCCTGAAATAAATCAGTGACATTCTCACAATTCTCAAGGCTGACAGTTTAATTTTTTTTCCTGTTTTGTCTATTGCTGTGGCCAATATAGTTAAGTCATACCCATGTGAAAAATTACTTGTACAAGAAAAATGTTGGACATGTGTGTTTTCAGGAAGATTTGTTTCTGCTAATGTGCATGACATCATTTGCACGTGAAACTAATTCACTTACCCTACGTAATTTAGAATATTAATGTTGTTTCCAAAAAACCAAAACAAGCCCAATTCAAAAGGAAATTAATGTTTCAGTTACTAATTTTGTATTATGGTTAGAGTAATTGCATTTTAAAATATTTTAGCAGATAAACCACTGATTTCAAAACAGAGTTGTTAATTATATAGACTAGATGCCAACTCAGGATGGGGTTATTTCAGTACAAAGAGGAGACAATCCTAACTTATAACAATATTCCAGAAATGGCAACAGAGATCAAATGCTAGTATTCCTACCTTTCAGACTGTCCTCTAATTTCATTTTCCATTAAAAGTTAGTTGTGATTCTCGTGGCTTGAGGATTTTCTAATAGACTTTTTACTATTTATTCCAGCAGGTACAAGTCTTAAGTCCACAATATTGTTTGCTTTCCTGCTTCTACACTGCCAGAAATATTAGGGGCCATGGGAGAATGCAGACCTCAAAACTGACCATACTTGTGTTTTATGAAGTTTTGACATTAACTCCTTTTTTTTCTTTAACAGGCTGTGTGTCTTACTTTCATTTTTATGGATTAATATGAGAATTTTAGTAACTACGGAGATTCTTATTTGCTTCCAAAACTTAAACATCAGTATTAACAGACACAAAAGGCACAATTTAGCATATTTTATTGGCTGAGTGTAAAGGTCAAAATTATCAAGCTTTATAAGAAGCATGATTAGAAGTATACAGTAGACCCCTTGTGGAAATCATGAAGGAAAGCCAGTGTAGGCAATGTCTGGAACACAATTGCAAAATGTGAGTTGCTCCCTGTGACGGAAGCAGAGCAATTGTCGAGTTTGACTAGATTGCAAAAGAATTTAAAGGGCCAGCAGATGTTTAAGGCATGAGATAGCTTTGTCGTCCTCATGTAATGTTCGTTGAGAAGCATGCTAAGTATTAAGCAATCCATACTGAATCCCTGTGCAGTGATTTTATTCCAACTGAGATAAGTAGGCGAGATAGAAAACAAAAGCAGAATGCTTAATTAGCCCTGCCCTTGCCTCGTTCTCTAAGGTGGCTGGAGCATTACTCACCGTTTTGCTGAGAAAAAAATTTAAAAAAGAGAGTGTAATAGGTGTGGAAAGAAAAAAAAAACAGTAATTTTTTCAAAGGCAAGAGATTGCCCTGTAAAAGAAAGTGTGTACAGCGAATCAGACAGATTTCTCTGCAGATCTCTAGTCAAGTATTAGTAGATCTCTATTCAGGTATTAGTAGAGCTAGATTTCAGAGTTCTGATGTTTTCACTAAGAAAAAAATGACTTGTTAGTGAGAGGGCCGTTTTCTCAAATGACATTGAAGAACCTTTGTACCATTCAAAATTTGCAACGGCCTCCTGCTCCAAACACGTTCTGTCATTCCCAGCTTTGGGGAGAATTTGGAGAACACTTGTAGAAAGGCAGCTATGCTTGCAATCATGTTTATTCTTTAGCTACGGTGGCAGGCTTCCCTTTAACATGCTAGTATTCTCTTCTTTTGCAGGGACTTTACGTTTTTGTGGTTTATTTCATTCTACACAACCAGACGTGCTGCCCTATGAAGGCCAGCTACACAGTGGAAATGAATGGGCACCCAGGACCTAGCACCACCTTCTTCACCCCTGGGAGTGGAATGCCTACCGCTGGGGGCGAGATCAGCAAGTCCACCCAGAATCTTATCAGTGCTATGGAGGAGGTGCCTCTCCTTGCCCTTTCTCCTTCTCTGTCTGTCTGTCTGTCTGTCTCATACACAAACTTTCCATTTCATAGAGTACAAGTTTCCATTTTAT
Organism: Neotragus moschatus; assembly: GCA_006410615.1. NCBI lineage: Eukaryota > Metazoa > Chordata > Mammalia > Artiodactyla > Bovidae > Neotragus > Neotragus moschatus. Next base: position 176,065 of record SJYA01001035.1, on the reverse strand, counting down.
AGAGTACAAGTTACGTAACTTTCAGGTCCTTTTCCTACCGACTTTCTCTGATTGCTGATATTTGCTGTGCTTACTGCAGTACCATGTCTGTTATCTAATTCTTTTTCCTCTGTGCTTTGTGAGCTCTACTCACCAGTGGTTTGTGCTGGGAAGTCAGCATGTAATTTGGCATTTCTTCCTCCAGAAGCTTCCTAATTTGACGTTTGTGCGTAGTCACTTAGTTGTATCCGACTCTTTGTGACCCCATGGACTGCCAGGCTCCTCTGTCCTTGCAGTGACTAAATCTGCTTCAGAAATGGTGTTTCAAATACTGTTCCTTCATGAAAATATTTTCACGGCTCTCTTCCTTTGCCCATCCCAATTCACCATTCAATCCCAGCAAACAAACAAACCTCCCGCTGTTCCTGACCACATCATTTTGGGTTCCTATGTCTAAATCACGTTGCCACCAACCCATCAGTAGTGTTAGCCATAGCACTGGTACCACTGCTTGTATTTTAAAACGTACCTGAAATTATTTGTCCAGGAAGACATGGTCAGGAAGGTTACCCTGACAGTTTCTGCAATGCCTAAGATGTGCCTGCCTACCATTCCTTCCAGAGCTTATATCAGTGTCTTTATATTAAAGAGCCAAGGGAAACAGTATTTGTGTGTGTGTCCTGAAAAAAATCAAGAAATCAAAGTGCATATATCTGAAAAGAAAACAGGTAATAGATAGGTGGGTAGATAAATAAATAATCTGCCTATTCAGTGATATGTTTTGTTGTGTTTCATGTTACATTTTGAAAGTAATTTTATTCATGTTAGGTGAAAAGTAGGTGATCACAAATAAAGTATCATATTTAAAGACTGGGATATATGTTTGGTACCCTTAAATGTTTAGCAACCTAGTACCATTTCTGTATCCCAGAAGTTCTTAAAACTGAATTATTTTTTTGTCTCTTTGATTGGTTACCCAGTTTAGATCTGTCGAGATCTGAACTATGCAATACACTAGCTATTAACCACGTGGGACTGCTTAAATTTAAACCAGCCAAATTGAAGTAACAGTAAAAATTCAATTCATCCATCACCCTGGCCACGTCCAAGTGCTCAGTAGCCATCGTAATGGAGAGCAAAGATCTAAAATGTTTGTAGCCTCACAGGGCTCCGCCCAACCGTGCCGAACCATCTGTTCTCAAGAGTGCTAGTCCAGATGTGCTGCTGCTTCAGGAAATTGTTAAGGTTTCCCCTTCTCTCAGATTGACTTATCCCTCCCGCAGATCACTTTCCTCAGTTGCAAGGCATCCTGTAGTCCCTCAGAGCACCTTGTATTGGGAGGCAGCAGTTGTGAAGGATCGGTTCCTGGCCTGGGTTCAGTTCCTGGTCTCGGGTATAGCACAAAGCCATACCCTGAAGTGTGCCCTGCATTCCTGAGAAGCTTGGAATTGGCCTTGCTCCAGCTGTCAGTGAGGGATTGGCGGAGACATTCTGAGAAGCCATGCAGAGAAGGGAAAGCATTAGGAAAGGAAGGATTAAGGGATTTTTTTTTTTTAAGCAGTAACCAAAAAGGAAGCAAATATATTTACTCACTTCAGGATAGAACTATCTTTTCATCATTTAAATTTTAAAAAGGAGGACTTTAGAATTCTATCAAAGAGCTTTTCTTTTCAATTCAGTATATCCTCGTAGATAGCTACTATATTTAAAATTATTTGTTTTATCTTAAAGATTAGTAGAGTTCTTTTCTAGTTTCTATACTGTTAACACTTTTTTTTTTTTTTGCACATATTCTGTGAAAAACAATTAATGTATGGATTGAGTTAAAAGATACTTCTCTTTTTCCACACATGACAGCATAGAAATCTACAAGTAATTCTCACAGAGAAATTGTTTAGTGTTACCAGGTTAGATTATCTCATGAAAAGATGTACTTTTCTGAAGAACAGGTAAAATTAAATGTCTTACGTCTATAAACAGTTCAACTGCCCTTTCACTTGGTCTTTGTAATGAGGTATAGAGATAAATAGCTCAGATAGATTTCAGGATAAATATATATGTACTCATATTATGGTTTCCTTTTCTTCCCACCCCAAAGGTGCCACCTGACTGGGAGAGAGCATCCTTCCAGCAAGCCAGTCAGGCCAGCCCTGACTTAAAGCCAAGCCCACAAAATGGCGCCACATTCCCGTCCTCTGGAGGATATGGCCAGGGGTCACTAGTAGCCGATGAGGAGTCCCAGGAGTTTGATGACTTGATATTTGCATTAAAAACTGGTATGTGAACCCACAAACCCACTAGAAGGAAGCACTCTTGCTATGCTGTGATTTATATCTTCTTCCCATGAAGTTTCAGAAGTACAGTGTCACCCTTAGCACATTTCAATTCTCATGACCCATTCCTAATCCCAGCCGAATTCTAGGATATTTTGTTCTTGGCACCAAATATGAGACAACCTAAAAATAATTGACAATTTGCTTCTAAGAAACAGGCATATTTTAACTCGATGTAAATATCTGTGCACTGAAATCTTGATGGATAGAGCACTGACTGAGATAAATTCAGCGCTATAAGAATCTGGTAGCAACCTCCCTGAGAGAGCTTTGCCTCTGACCTGCCAAAGAGAATTTCTTATGGAGTAGCTTTGAAGCAGATACTTTCAAAGGCAACATAAGGCATCTCTCATACAGTTCTACAGTTTTTAAAGTGCCATCATATGTAGTATTTCATTGGATCTTCCTATATATTCAGCTTCACCAGTCTGTGACCCCCATGAAGAGTTGTTTTCCAATCAAATATGCAACTTCCTTCTTTTCTTTTTTTTTTTTTTCTCTCAGAAAAATGTTGATCCGTCACTGCTACCAAAAGTTCAGTGAACTTTTACATTTCCAGATGTACAAACATGCAAGAAGATATGTCTGTGCTCATGAATGTATTGAAACAGTTATTCGAAAGTACATTCTATTATATATATTCCTGGGTTCAGACCAGTGCTTGGCANTTTTTTTTTTTTCTCTCAGAAAAATGTTGATCCGTCACTGCTACCAAAAGTTCAGTGAACTTTTACATTTCCAGATGTACAAACATGCAAGAAGATATGTCTGTGCTCATGAATGTATTGAAACAGTTATTCGAAAGTACATTCTATTATATATATTCCTGGGTTCAGACCAGTGCTTGGCAGTCGGTAAACCTTTTGTAGATGTTGTTGGAAAATGAATGAATGAGAAAGAGAAAAAAAGAAAGAAGGGGGGAGGGAGGGAGGAAGGAAGAAAAGAAAAGAAAGGTAGAATTTAAGAGTTTGCTTGGCGGAACAGACACTCACACAAACACGACATTAAGAAGAGTAAGATAAGTAGTGAAAGTTATTATTAATTATTGAAGATTCAAGGAAGTTTTTTTAAAAATCGGATCCACTGTGTCTTGAAGAATATGTTGAGTTTACGTAAGTAAAGCATAGAGGACAGGCATTACAGGCTGAGGGAACAGAATTAGCCAAAGCCCAGGGCTGCAGGGGATGGGGAGTGGGGTGAGTGAAGTCAGGCAGCAGGAGAAAAGCCTGAAAAGTAGTTTTCCTGCTTTGTTGATAAGTCACTGTAGTTCCTCAGCTGGCTTTCAGCTGACACCCTGTTTGGGATATTCACAGGCATGCTCAGTGAAAAGGTCCCCCTGACCAGATATACTCGGGAAACTACAGAGATTCGATATTCAGTTGAGCATTTTAGCAGATCTAAAAAGTCCTAAAGAAACCCACTTCATTCACCTGTGGCTTCCAGAACATGTTTAGCAACAGATTCATCTGGGGAAGCAGAACACTTACTGACAGTCTGCATGACAGAAAATTCTCTTCAGATGCCATGCTAAGGGGTAGGGTTTTTATAGAACTCAGTAAGCCATGGAGGTTTTTGAGGAGAAGAACAACATGTTCCCACTGGTTTTGCGGCAAAGTAACTCTTAGGGAAGTCTGAAGAATAAATTTAGAAGCAAAATCAGAAAAGCTGAGAGGTAATTCCCATAGCCCCAAGAAACATGGCTTAAACTGCGAACCTGGGAGGTGGCAAGAAAAAAGACAAGGGAAATGCTGAGGAAACAGGGAGATGGCAGTCAGCAAAGACCCACGCTTCTCACCTAGGAGACTGGGGAATCGTACATAGAACATTCGCTCGCTTGTTTGCTCTCAAGGGGACACTGGTGAGTTCAGACTTGGATCATTTCATCATTCAGCCTGGTGGCTTTTCAGTATTCAAGTTGGGATCTTTGGTGGGAGATCAAGGTTGGAGGTAATGATCTTGAATGGCATCGTGCAGAGTTACATGTGCAACTATGGGGAGAAATGAGTTTACTCTGGAAGAGTGGAAGCTAAGAGATGAGATGGAAAGAGGTGAGGAAGGAAACAGAGAGGGGAGAATGGAAGACATGATGAGAAAAGAAAGGAAACAAGAAGAACATCCAAGACAATACTTATGCTTAAGAGTGAATAGAAGAGGGTCCTACAAAGGACACTGCAGCAAGGTCACGAGAACTAGAGAGAAGAGAGTTCCATGAAGGAGGAAGGGGCAAGTGTTTAAAATGCTCATCCGAGTTAGGGCTGAAAGGGGGCTTTCAGGTTACAAATAATTCTCAGGGTAGATTATGTCCCCGGTATTGCAATGCAGACAGTTGTTGTTATGACACTGGAAGCATGAAATGAATTCCTACAACATAATTAAATTAGATCTGGGTCCTATATATATAACAAGTATTAAATGCATTCCCTTCAGGAATGCATGGAATGACTTGCTTACTTATAGACTGAGTTTAGCATTCCTTAGAGTTCACGAAACTCTTTTGGGAAGTAAATGCTTAAAAAGACCNCTACAACATAATTAAATTAGATCTGGGTCCTATATATATAACAAGTATTAAATGCATTCCCTTCAGGAATGCATGGAATGACTTGCTTACTTATAGACTGAGTTTAGCATTCCTTAGAGTTCACGAAACTCTTTTGGGAAGTAAATGCTTAAAAAGACCAAAATAGCAGTCTCTCATACTGGCTCCCTCTGTTTTTAGGAAAAGTACCATAATAAGTCCTACCCCATTGATGCTTTCCATCATAGAATATGGTCAAATCAAAGGGGCAGCCCACCGTTCTATCCACAGTGGAATTCACAGTTGACACACAGGCCAGATTTGGCTTAATCGGGAGTTCTATTTGAACCTCATTGCACTTTTAACATTTTTTGGAGCCAAAATTTTAAAACGTAGAGATATCCCATAAAAATCCAGAATTTCTTCATTAAAAAAAAAATCTACCAATAAAGTGCTTAAAATCTAACATAGCATTGCTTGATTGGAGCTGAGTAATGGCTGCCCTTCTAGTAGGATGTGAGCTCTTCAGTTTGTCCCGTGCCCACCAGCCCTGTGTCACTGATTCATGCGAGCCTCCCTTGCAACTGTGATGTTTGAGTTTGTAAACCTTGACCTATCTCAGATCCGCCTTAACTGTGGGCCACTCAAAGTCAAGTACTGGGAACAGTGGATCTTCCAAGTCTTTCTCATTGGAACCCCTAAACAACTTTGAAAAACTGTGTTACTGTTTGCATATATCTAAATAAGCATCTAAAGGTGTTATCATGAGTTTAAATAGTATCAAACAATGTCATTTCTATTGTATTATAAATTTTAGGGTTTAAGGGTTTAAGTACCAGAGCAATTCGATGCCCACTGTTATTCACTGTATTTCAAAAATATAAAGCAAACTTTTATTTTACAGTTGGAGATTTTACACCATTCTCTTTTCCTTTTAACTTGTATTGCCGTTCTACTCATAACACAGAATTTTATCCTAATTTAATATATTTTATTTTTGAAATTCATTTGATTGATATAACATATAAGCCCTGGCCCCCAAACCAGTCATGGCTTTGTTTTTCCATCTGAATTTTAACCATATTGAATTTATTTTTTTAAAAAGAACACAAAGAAAGAAAAAATACAATTGACCCTTTTCATTTAAAAAATAAATTATTTGTCCCTGTAGGAGAAATTCACGTTTCACTCTAATAAGAGGACATAGTATCTTTCAATTAGTTGTTCTCGAAATACATCAGCCTCGGGACTTTCCTGGCAGGCTAGTGGATCAGACGCCAAGTTTCCACTGTAGTGGGTACAGGTTTGATCCCTGCCTGGGGAACTAAGATCCCAGCATGCCACACTGCACAACCATAAAGAAGAAAAAAGAAATCCATCAGGCTCTTCACAGGGAAATGAGACACTCAGTTCTAGACTAGTGGTGTCTTGTTATTATTAATAGGACTTTCCAATGTATCCTCATTGTCTCCAGCCAGGACTTTGGGAGAAAGAGAACACTCACCCTGGAGCAGCCTCCATTTTAAGGAAGAGGAGAAGGTGTTGAGCTAACTAGAACAGACTCCGCCGACACGGAGCGTGAGTCCAGAGTGGAGGGGCAGGTGGTCTGTGTGCATCCCTGATGAGACGCTTCACGTTACTGTCGCCTTTATGCCAGCCAAAGCTGGCGAGAGTCTAGAGAACACCAAGCTGGGAGTGTACTGGGCTGTGAAACAAGGTGTTTTGTCACTGGGGTTTTTCCCAGAGGGGCTAATCTGACTCCCCATCTTCCTGAGTCCGTTAACTTCCTTCTTTTACCTCAGACCAGTGACACTAATGTCATGGTAGACGTTTCCTTCCTGAGAACCTTTAAATGATTTCTTTTTCAGTCAGAAGAAAATAAATGCCAAGTCCTTGAACAGAAATGAAAACATTCAGAATCAAGGTCCAAATTCATGAACTCCTCAAAGAACCCATTAATAAATTTCTCTTTCAGAGGCATCACGTAAAACTACAGTGACTTATTTAACTCCAGGAACTTAGGCACTCCAGTGTACTAAACAAAGTCAGATGGAGATCAAAGTGGAAAAGTCGAATTTGAAAAGATTTGGATTCCTTTGCCTCAGAAGCAAACTGAAGGAGTGTGACCTTTGTATCGCTGCCGCATTTCAAAAGGCCATAGAAAATAAGAATGGGCTTTGAGTTCAGACACATTTGTGTGGCATCCTAGCTCCTCCTTTGCTCTGCATGACTTTCAGTAGAGAGCTCAACCTTTTGGTTTCCTCATTTATCACATGAGGATTCTCATTGTTCGTTTTCATGAATTTTGGAGATTTGGCTATGTGAAGAATCTACTGTCGTGTCTGGCAGAATTTAAATTCAGTATGTGGTATAAATTGTTTGTTGTTATGCTTAAAACAGTTTTACATGTTTATACTGTGTTCTGTTAACACCTCAGTGTTCGCTGCAACATAACTCTTGAAAACAGTGAGGTAGGTTGATGCCTGGATATCTGCCAAGTAGTTTGAAATGTATTCTATAAACAGATGTGCGAACACTTAAAACCTGGGAGACAAAGAAGTCATACAGTTAGAGCTGACCACGTAAGAGACCGTTAGTTCAGTTCAGTTACTCAGTCGTGTCCGACTCTTTGCAACCCCATGGACTGCAGCACACCAGGCCTCCCTGTCCATCACCAACTCCCAGAGTCTACCCAAACTCATGTCCATTGAGTTGGTGATGCCATCCAACCATCTCATCCTCTGTCATCCCCTTCTCCTCCTGCCCTCAATCTTTCCCAGCATCAGGGTCTTTTCAAATGAGTCAGCTCTTCACATCAGGTGGCCAGATTATTGGAGTTTTAGCTTCAATATCAGTCCTTCCAATGAACACCCAGGACTGATCTCCTTTAGGATGGACGGGTTGGATCTCCTTGCAGTCCAAGGGACTCTCAAGACTCTTCAACACNGGAATTCACAGTTGACACACAGGCCAGATTTGGCTTAATCGGGAGTTCTATTTGAACCTCATTGCACTTTTAACATTTTTTGGAGCCAAAATTTTAAAATGTAGAGATATCCCATAAAAATCCAGAATTTCTTCATTAAAAAAAAAATCTACCAATAAAGTGCTTAAAATCTAACATAGCATTGCTTGATTGGAGCTGAGTAATGGCTGCCCTTCTAGTAGGACGTGAGCTCTTCAGTTTGTCCCGTGCCCACCAGCCCTGTGTCACTGATTCATGCGAGCCTCCCTTGCAACTGTGATGTTTGAGTTTGTAAACCTTGACCTATCTCAGATCCGCCTTAACTGTGGGCCACTCAAAGTCAAGTACTGGGAACAGTGGATCTTCCAAGTCTTTCTCATTGGAACCCCTAAACAACTTTGAAAAACTGTGTTACTGTTTGCATATATCTAAATAAGCATCTAAAGGTGTTATCATGAGTTTAAATAGTATCAAACAATGTCATTTCTATTGTATTATAAATTTTAGGGTTTAAGGGTTTAAGTACCAGAGCAATTCGATGCCCACTGTTATTCACTGTATTTCAAAAATATAAAGCAAACTTTTATTTTACAGTTGGAGATTTTACACCATTCTCTTTTCCTTTTAACTTGTATTGCCGTTCTACTCATAACACAGAATTTTATCCTAATTTAATATATTTTATTTTTGAAATTCATTTGATTGATATAACATATAAGCCCTGGCCCCCAAACCAGTCATGGCTTTGTTTTTCCATCTGAATTTTAACCATATTGAATTTATTTTTTAAAAAAGAACACAAAGAAAGAAAAAATACAATTGACCCTTTTCATTTAAAAAATAAATTATTTGTCCCTGTAGGAGAAATTCACGTTTCACTCTAATAAGAGGACATAGTATCTTTCAATTAGTTGTTCTCGAAATACATCAGCCTCGGGACTTTCCTGGCAGGCTAGTGGATCAGACGCCAAGTTTCCACTGTAGTGGGTACAGGTTTGATCCCTGCCTGGGGAACTAAGATCCCAGCATGCCACACTGCACAACCATAAAGAAGAAAAAAGAAATCCATCAGGCTCTTCACAGGGAAATGAGACACTCAGTTCTAGACTAGTGGTGTCTTGTTATTATTAATAGGACTTTCCAATGTATCCTCATTGTCTCCAGCCAGGACTTTGGGAGAAAGAGAACACTCACCCTGGAGCAGCCTCCATTTTAAGGAAGAGGAGAAGGTGTTGAGCTAACTAGAACAGACTCCGCCGACACGGAGCGTGAGTCCAGAGTGGAGGGGCAGGTGGTCTGTGTGCATCCCTGATGAGACGCTTCACGTTACTGTCGCCTTTATGCCAGCCAAAGCTGGCGAGAGTCTAGAGAACACCAAGCTGGGAGTGTACTGGGCTGTGAAACAGGGTGTTTTGTCACTGGGGTTTTTCCCAGAGGGGCTAATCTGACTCCCCATCTTCCTGAGTCCGTTAACTTCCTTCTTTTACCTCAGACCAGTGACACTAATGTCATGGTAGACGTTTCCTTCCTGAGAACCTTTAAATGATTTCTTTTTCAGTCAGAAGAAAATAAATGCCAAGTCCTTGAACAGAAATGAAAACATTCAGAATCAAGGTCCAAATTCATGAACTCCTCAAAGAACCCATTAATAAATTTCTCTTTCAGAGGCATCACGTAAAACTACAGTGACTTATTTAACTCCAGGAACTTAGGCACTCCAGTGTACTAAACAAAGTCAGATGGAGATCAAAGTGGAAAAGTCGAATTTGAAAAGATTTGGATTCCTTTGCCTCAGAAGCAAACTGAAGGAGTGTGACCTTTGTATCGCTGCCGCATTTCAAAAGGCCATAGAAAATAAGAATGGGCTTTGAGTTCAGACACATTTGTGTGGCATCCTAGCTCCTCCTTTGCTCTGCATGACTTTCAGTAGAGAGCTCAACCTTTTGGTTTCCTCATTTATCACATGAGGATTCTCATTGTTCGTTTTCATGAATTTTGGAGATTTGGCTATGTGAAGAATCTACTGTCGTGTCTGGCAGAATTTAAATTCAGTATGTGGTATAAATTGTTTGTTGTTATGCTTAAAACAGTTTTACATGTTTATACTGTGTTCTGTTAACACCTCAGTGTTCGCTGCAACATAACTCTTGAAAACAGTGAGGTAGGTTGATGCCTGGATATCTGCCAAGTAGTTTGAAATGTATTCTATAAACAGATGTGCGAACACTTAAAACCTGGGAGACAAAGAAGTCATACAGTTAGAGCTGACCACGTAAGAGACCGTTAGTTCAGTTCAGTTACTCAGTCGTGTCCGACTCTTTGCAACCCCATGGACTGCAGCACACCAGGCCTCCCTGTCCATCACCAACTCCCAGAGTCTACCCAAACTCATGTCCATTGAGTTGGTGATGCCATCCAACCATCTCATCCTCTGTCATCCCCTTCTCCTCCTGCCCTCAATCTTTCCCAGCATCAGGGTCTTTTCAAATGAGTCAGCTCTTCACATCAGGTGGCCAGATTATTGGAGTTTTAGCTTCAATATCAGTCCTTCCAATGAACACCCAGGACTGATCTCCTTTAGGATGGACGGGTTGGATCTCCTTGCAGTCCAAGGGACTCTCAAGACTCTTCAACACCACAGTTCAAAAGCATCAATTCTTTGGTGCTCAGCTTTCTTTATAGTCCAACTCTCACATCCATACATGACTACTGGAAAAACCATAGCCAGACCTTTGTTGGCAAAGTAATGTCTCTGCTTTTTAATATAAGAGACCATAGGATGTATTAAAAGACAACACCCTACATTTGGTGTCAGAAGTGCAGTTGGAGGGACTTCCCTGCTGGTCCAGTGACTAAGACTCTATACTTCTAATGCAGGGAGCCCACCTTCAATCCCTGGTCAGGGGACTAGATCCCACATTGCAACAAAGATTGAAAATCACACACGACACAACTTAGATCCAGCATAACTAAATAAATTAATTAGTTAATTTTTTTTTTAAATGAGAATTCCCTGGCAGTCCAATGGTCAGGGGCTTTCACTGCCGTAGACCTGGATTCATTCCCTGGTCAGAGAACTAAGATCCCACAAGCAGCATGGCATGGCTGAAAACAAAGTAAAATTTTAAAAAAGGAGTCCAGTTTTATATCTTCATTCTAGAATTTCCTTGCTATGTGACCTGGGCCACTCAGTGAACACCCATTCAATCTCTGTGTCTATAAAACAGGACTACTAGTCATGCTTTCTAACTAAAGTATGTTGAAATGTCAAGGAGAGACTCTAGATAAATGTGAATTGTTACTTGTGGTTCCTTTGACATCACCTGTTCATTCTACCAAGATGGAGAGTTACTACTATTACACTTACTGGGTTTTTCATAAATTTTTAGCTTAAAATTTAAGCACGAAAATGCTTTTCAGAATATCAGGATGCCTGTTACCAAATCAGAGAAGGCAATGGCACCCCACTGCAGTACTCTTGCCTGGAAAATCCCATGGGCAGAGAAGCCTGGTAGGCTGCAGTCCATGTGGTCGTGAAGAGTCGTACACGACTGAGCAACTTCACTTTCAGTTTTCACTTTCAATTTTCACTTTCATGCATTGGAGAAGGAAATGGCATCCCACTCCAGTGTTCTTGCCTGGAGAATCCAAGGGATGGAGGAGCCTGGTCGGATGCCGTCTATGGGGTCGCACAGAGTCGGACACGACTGAAGCGACTTAGCAGCAGCAGCATTACCAAATACCTTCCTAGACCACTGAATGAATTACAAAGAGACAAGAAACCCGGGCTGTGTTCCCAGTTCTGCCGTGTTATGCTTGTGTGGAGAATGTGTTCCGTCTTGAGTCTCGGCGAGGGATTAGGATTTGGGTATTATGCATTTATGTCAACTGGGAGGAAACTGAAAAGGAGGACGAGGTGGCTCACACAGACGTGGTGACTCAGGGGAGGCTGCAGCGAGAACTTGCTGACATCGTCCAGGGCTCCACGCTACTGGACAAGGAGGCGACTCCCGGTCAATTGTACAGCTGCACCCACGTTCAGCCTCTCAGCCCCGTGTGCCCCGACACTCACAGTCTGCTCAGCAGGCTCTCAGTTCATGAACTTCTTTCTAGCACGCTCTGTCACCATGCTGGGCAGATGCTTATACATTCCTGGTGTCATTTAGCGGGGCTTCCCGGGTGACTGGGCAGGAAAGAATCCACCTGCAGTGGGGAGACGCGGGTTCGATCCCTGGGTCAGGAAGATCCCCTGGGGGAGGAAATGGCAACCCACTCCAGTGTTCTTGCTGGAAAAATCCAGTGGACAGAGGAGCCTGGTGAACTACAGTCCATGGGGTCGCAAAGAGCTGGATTCGAGCCTGGTGAATTGCAGTCCACGGAGTCTCAAAGAGCTGGACGTGACTGAGCACAGACTGTGACTAAATCAGAGGGAGCTGGTGCTCGATTGTTACGTTAAGCCCCACTTTCCCCTGGTACTAATGCTGAGGTCCTTTCCGATTCTCTGGAGTTAATCCCATATTGGCCAACTGAACCCTTGAGTTACTCAGATCAAGCTGCTATAGGCCTCAGGGCCTCAGTCACCACTTTATAAGATGCCAGTGTGTCACTGATCCACTGGGAGGTTCTTCTGTTATAAGTTGGGCAGTTCCTCTGCTTCCCTGGCAGAGAAACATGGGCCCTTTGTCCTTCAAAGACAGTGTGGCAAACTCAAATATTACTTAAAACGTAGGGCCAAACACCATAAGGGATTCAAGAAGACTGATAACAACAGCAGCAAAAGACTAGAATATGTCTATTTGGTAAAGTCCAGTCAGGTTAGTATCTTGAAAGACAATGCAGTAAGTTCCAGGCCTAATGCAGTTTACAATAGGAACTAATGTTTGTTCTTGAGAAGCAGTGGAATGCAGAACGGATCAGAGGGACATTCTGATGAACTGGTGATAAAAATTAAAGAGGCATTTTCGAGAACTAAGATGCAGAAGATAATTTATTACTATACTCAACGAACCTTTACTGAATACACACAGTGGCTGGGCACTGTCCTGTGACCTGGGGGACATACTCCAATGGAAGAACCAGAAATTTTTAAAGAGAATCAACGTGTTGTCATGGGTAGCACAGGAGATGCTACCTGAGTTGATATTTATAGGAAGGGTGAAAGCAACCAAGCAGAAGGGTTGAGGGGCAGGGAAAGAGCCTTCTAGGCAGAAATGCTGATTAATGACATGGTGGGGAAAGGAAGTGACCAGTGGCTCTAGTGAGACATTTGGGCGAGAGAGCAGGCCAGAGTCAGATGGATCAGCCTTCAGGCTGGCTGAAGACAAGCCCTCCAGAGATCAGACAGCAGGAGGAGACGCAAAAGAAAGCAGAAGAGCTTCGGAAAGGGTCCACAGGATAAGATGGGCCAGTGCGGTATCACGGAACCAAAGCCTGGCAGTGAGGTTTCAACAGCAGCCTTTAAAAGAGAGAGGGTGGGAAGGACAGAGACCCAAAAGAGGGAGGGTTTGGCTAGAAGGAGATCCTTAGCAGGCTCCTGCTTCCATCTCCAAATAGGTTGAAAAAAAGCTAATCCACTGTCTTCGCATAGCTACCAGCTCTGCAAAACTGCCTTTCCTATACCTCAGGTAGAAAGGGAAGTAGGAGCTGCCCGGGCAACTGGTTTTTCACTTTCCTTCTTGTTTGCAGTCTTGTACCCAGCAGAGGGGGTGGGGCTGGGAGCTGTAATCTCTGATGATTCAGCCAACAGCACACCCTGTGACCACATCCCTATTCTGTGTGTGTGTGTATGTGTGTGTATGTGTGTGTGTGTATGTGAGAGAGAGAGAGAGTTTGTATGTTTACACATTACAGAAGAAAACAGCAAGGTGTTAGTCTAGCCTCGTGTCAGCTTTTCTGAATCATTCCGAGTTGGGGAAAAAGTAGTAAATAGTGGCACTTCCTCAATACAGAGATTCTGGATGCTATCTGCAATCAACAGCTAGCTTTGTGGGATTCCTATGCAGATCTGTTTTTGGCACTGGGTTACACCATTATTTTTATCTTGGGATCAGATCTGAGTCATTCAAAGCCAGTGTCTTCGGGGCGCTGATATGATACCATGTGTTAATACAAGGTTTTCTCAGGTCCCTGCCCACACCGAGTGTCAGCCAAGGGACCTGCTAGGTTCAGTAGAGGTAGGGTCGGAGGATATATGTTTTCTAACAGCAAATCCTACCCCCTGCTCCCCGCGCTGAAAAATTCTAATTAACTTGCCTGATTTCTTTTGTACTTTAATAAACCCCCAATTAAGAAATGGTGTTCCTGGAATAAGTTATACCTGTCAACCATGTACAAACAGGAAAAAAAGATTGAGAACACAAATCCATGTCTTTAGAAATTAATCTGTACTTACGGAAACTACCAAAAGGAATTTAAAATACAATTTAATAGTTGTTAGGTGTCAATAATACGTATTCTAAGTGTATAGCTCACTTTTTACTAAGAGACTGGAAACAGATGTGTGTTGACTTAATGGAACTTGACCAATAATCTGCTGGACTAATAGTTGGGAGTTTCGTGTTTCTTCTTTTTCTGCTGCAGGTGCTGGTCTCAGTGTCAGTGATAATGAATCCGGTCAAGGCAGCCAGGAGGGAGGCACCTTGACTCACTCCCAGATTGTGGAGCTCAGAAGAATCCCCATTGCCGACACCCACCTCTAGCACCTCAGTAATCGTTGGAACGAGGGCACTTTCGTATTCGTATTGGCTCTGTGCTAAAACCTTCTATAATAGGATGCTGTGAATTGTACTGGATGGTGAAGCCAGAAGTGATCGTTGTGTTCGGAATATAAATCACTTACCTTTGTGCAACCTGAAAATTAACTGCTTACAGTGAAAGCCTGGATCGATTTCTATCAGTTAATAGGACTGATTTATTTCAGTTAATAGAATGTACACATTCTAAGAGTATTCACTGCTTTTTAATAACGCTAACATTGTTTAATCAAAGTAATAACAATCAATAAAAACCATAGAATCCATTTGGCGTCACCCAAGCTTGTTGTTTATGAGAAAATATTGTGCCCAAGCAAAGAAGCAAATTCTGTCGCGACAGTGTCCATCACCCTGTTTCTTCCCACACTGATACTGGTGATCCAGATTTAAGACTTCACCTTCATTCCTAAAAACCAAAAAATGTATTGTCTGCTGATTTTGCACCCGAGTATTGATGGAGTACTGTAGTTTACATAGTCTTTCATCAAAAGTATTTATTTCTGCACATTATAAAATTAGGGAACTGAACATCTTCCAGAATGAATGTTCTGTTCCCAGTTAAAAATAACTTCACCAAGCGTTTTAACACAGCTAAGAAGAGGATCATCCAAACAGTGCAGTTTTGTTTGGGAGAAGTTATTTCTTGGTTTGGATTTTTCAGTCTTTGTCTTGGAATGAGAAATCAGAAAGTCTGTCCTAGAACAAACACTATTGTGTTCAAGATGATTTCATTGACTGTAGTTCCAGAAGAATCCTTTAAGGACAGAACAAGTTTGTTCTAAGAAAGACTTTTTGGCCTTTTATTATTGATTTCTCAAGTATTTGGGGAAAAATCAGTAGTCATTTTAAGAAAAAATTAAAATTGAATAAAAAAACTCACCTAAGGGAAATGTTGTTGTTAATAATTTCCCTTAAAACCATAATTAAATCACTCAAGTGTTCTACCATCACCATGAAAAATGGCTTTATTTTTTATAAAGCCTGAGGTGGTGGTATTGATCTTGATGAATTATAAAATGACTCTCCTTTCTTCTCCCTATTGGTACTCCCCTACTTCCATCTCATATTATATTGTTTTGATCAATCTATTGTCTTTTTAGCTGCCTAGGAAACAAAAACTCCACAACAAAATCAAACAGCATACAAAACAAAAACATTATTGGCAGAGCTACAATCCTTTTTAGGAAGTTTAGAAATGGTGGTAATATAGTTGAAATATACATTAAATGACAAATAAATTTGTTGTTTCTCTCAATCTATAGCATTGCACTGTAGTGTCTTCCAAAATAGGGTAAAAGCAGTTGATGAAATTGGTTATAAAGTAAAAATGTAGCATGAAAATTTTGAAACAGGTAATAACCATTTTTAAAATGCTAATAGGTTTAATGAATTTGAGGCTTAGATGATGATTGTAGAAATGTGAGATTTCATGGTGTGGAATCCATGAGTCATAATGACTGTAACATTTTTTGGCAGATAATTCGATTCTTATTTGTCACTTAAGGTGAAGTTAGCTTATTGTCAGCATTTTTAAAGCTCCTAAAAGGATTATAACTCCACCATGATGAATAACAAAGGCAATTTTCAATATCTTTTTTCATTTCTACTTGTCAGAATTTGGGAAAATCTGGCCCAAACCACTGTCGATCAGGGACAGCTTTCTTACTTTAGATCACTGAGTTTCTGTTGCTATCCAGAATGCCATCTCACTAAAGAATCAGAAGAGCCTCCTGCCACTGATCAGCATGATTCTTTAAATATTAAAAGGAAAGGCAAGATTTTGAGAAGCTACAATCCTAAAACAAATAAGCTTCATATTCCAACAGCGGCAATGTTTTGCCATTCAGTTTCCTCTCAATGTAGAACAAAATGGGACATCAGCCAGGGAAGGACATAGGAGGAAGCAGATCAATTCATGGTCTTGAAAATTCAAAATCTAGAAGTGTGACACTTTGATCTTTCTTTTCCAGGCTTGATACTTCTCCATGACATTTTAAAAATAGAATTATTAAGATAGATGATTATTATAATTATGAAGATACATTCAATACAACTCACCCATTTAAAATGTGCAATTCAGTAGTATTTGACTATATGATATTGTTGGGGTTTTTCATTTTTTGTTGGAGTATAGTTGATTTACCACGTTAATTTCTGCTGTACAACAGAGAGATTCAGTTATCTGTATACATGTATTCCCCCTTCTTTAGATTTCTTTCCCATTTAGGTCATGACAGAGCATTGAGCATTCCCTGTGTTACACAGTTCTCATTTGGTGTTTTTTTTTNGGGTTTTTCATTTTTTGTTGGAGTATAGTTGATTTACCACGTTAATTTCTGCTGTACAACAGAGAGATTCAGTTATCTGTATACATGTATTCCCCCTTCTTTAGATTTCTTTCCCATTTAGGTCATGACAGAGCATTGAGCATTCCCTGTGTTACACAGTTCTCATTTGGTGTTTTTTTTTAATTGTTGTAAAATATGAGTAACACCAAAATTTGCCGTTTTAGCCATTTTTAAAATGTGGGTTTTAAATTCAGTGATATTAATTATACTCACAATGTTGAATATTCATTACCTTTACTTGCAAAACATTTTTATCACCCTCAGAAACTCTGTATTCACCCCATCGCCTTGATATTTCTTCTCTCTGTCAGTAGACATCCGATTTAATAGCTTTGGGAACTGTCTCTGCTTCTGCATTTTTGTGATTATTTAAAATTTGTGTTTCTTGTTGCTTTAGTTCTTTCTCAACTTTCTTTAGAATTTTTTTTTTTAAGAGGATTTTCCTAATGTGGATGCAAGTGCAGACAGGTATGGGGCTTCCCAGGGGGCTTAATGGGTAAGGAATCCATCCGCCAAGCAGAAGATACAGGTTCAGTCCCTGGGTAAGGAAGATCCCCTAGAGAAAGAAATGACAACCCACTCCAATATTCTTGCCTAGGAAATGCCATGGACGGAGAAGCCTGGCAGGCTACAGTTCCTGGGGTTACACAGAGTTGGGCACAACTTAATGAGTAAATAGCAGCAGCAGCAGCCAACAGGTGTGCCCTTGAGATGTGGAGTAGCAAAAGAGCTAGGAGGATCCAACTAAGTGGGGAGAGGGGGCAAGTGAAATCTTAGTGAGCGAAGCACAGAAAGCATCTCACCCCGGAACTGGGTCTTTGGGTTGGTTTTCGATCTCTTGAGGGGTTTTAGGGTTTAATTAGTACTTTCCATGGTTCCTAAACCTGACCATAGAAGTTTAAACATGTAATGGGGCTGTGACTGGGAAAAAAAAAAAAAAATGCTGTTCAGGAACCTAGCTCCCAAACAACTTGGTCTTGTGTTTACCAGCACTTAAGATCCACTTTGAGTTTAGCCTTAAGTGCCCCGGGTAGATCTGTTTGAGGGTAGATCTCAATCAGAGAAGACAAAGTTGAATTTTCAAAGCAGCTGGGTGGCAGAATGGATCACCTCTAGGCATCCTGACCTTAACTGGGAACAGAGAAAACAACGAGGGAAATCCTGTGTTTCACGTGATTTTTGTTAATGGCCCGGACCCAGCTCTCCAGGACTGCTCTAGGAGGGTGTAAGTCAGAGGACCACATTTCCCGTAACATTTAAAGAATGGACAAAGTGACAAAGGCTCAGAACTCTTCCATTACCTTGAATCTCTTCTAGTGTCATTGACCAACTAGTGAAATAAAGGTGAGTGATTTTCTTAAGACTTAGTTGGTACTTTGATGTTATTCAATACATCTCATCTACCCAAACTTTTCTCTTATTAAAATAATTTCAACACTATAATAGAAAAACAAACTCACCTTTGCAAAAATTTATAAAACCCCAGATGCTTAATTAAACTGTAAGCCATACTACCTAGCTCATATGATGAATACATGTGCAGCATTTTTAAGAAATAATAGTCCTGAGCAGGGGGAAACATTATTTCTATTGTGGTCTGTATTCACATCAACCTGACAAGTTTAGCAACCATCTAAACTTAAATCTTTTATTTAAGAAACTTACATGGTTTCAGGAAAAGAAGAAAATGGAGATTAACCTTGTTTCCCATCATCTGTAACAGTGGGATGTAGTTATCAAACACTGTTGTCATGGTCCTTGGGAGTGTCAGCTACAAATTGGCACTTTCCATGGTGGGCACTTGCCATCTACCTCTATAGGGATTAAGTCATTGCTGCCATAGCTGCTGATTTTCACACCCTTTGAAAAGAGTTCAGGGTAGAGAGCAGAAATGAGGCACTCTGTGCTCTAGGAAGAACTGGCAAAGCAGGTCCTCAGATAAGATATTTTCAGGAGCTGATTTTATGAGCCCAATTCTTGTATGTCCTCATATGTAGAAAAGTACTAAAGTCCTTCCTGGTGACAGCTGCTCCACGTGACTAGCAGAAACTTTCTGCAAAAAATATGTACTTGATTCCATGTATTCTCCCATCACCAAAATCACATTATGCTTACCTTCCTCCCTGCATCTTTGGAGCAGTTTCTCAGAGCTATCTGAAATGCTGTCTCCTGGGCTACAGTCCTCCCTTTGCCCCCAGGTAGATACTCAGAAGGCTTCTGTTGTGCTTTTTGCTTTTTTTAAATAAGTCAGCAGGAGTACTATGGGATGCTTCATTTCAGTTCCCAGCCTACCCCTCCAGAGACTCAGCATTGGGACCCAACAACTTAGGCTGTGCCATGAACCCCGAGATTAGAGCTGAACCCCTAGAAGAGACTCAGCTCAAGGAAATTGCTAGCAGTTTCAGGGCATGAAATGGTATATTAGTCCAGTGAGAAAGATAAATACTCATTGTTTTCTAACAGATAAAATGATTCCAACAAGGTGAGTGAAGTGAAAGTCGCTTAGTTGTGTCCAACTCTTTGAGACCGCATAGACTATACAGTCCCTGGAATTATCCAAGCCAGAATACTGGAGTGGGTAGCTTTTCCCTTCTCCAGGGGATCTTCCCAACCCAGGGATCCAACAAAGTAAACTATGCTTTTTACTATGATTAGCCTTTAGGAGTCTTATGAGCAAAATCATAAATTTAATATGTTTTTTAAATTCAGGAATGTTTTATAACAAGAATGAAGGGGAAAGACAATGCAAATAATTTCAACATTACCTTATTTGATTATATTTATTTCAAAGGTAAGTCTTCCCTGGTGACTCAGTGGTAAAGAATCTGCCTGAAATGCAGGAGAAGCGGTTTTAATCCCTGAGTCAAGAAGATCCCCTGGAGAAGGAAATGGCAATCCACTCCAGTATTCTTGCCTGGGAAATCCCATGGACAGAGGAGCCTGGCAGGCTACAGTCCATGAGGTCACAAAAGAGACACGACTTAGTGACAAAAACAACAATTTCAAAGGTAAGGGTGTATATATACTCACAAGAAAGAAAAACAGAGAAAGGAAGGAAGGGAAAGAGAGATTGAAAAAAAAATGAATTCTGAGAAGTCAAAGCTTCTGAGTGCCAAAGAATTGATGCTTTTGAACTGGCGTTTTGGAAAAGACTCTTGAAAGTCTCTTGGACTACAAGGAGATCCAACCAGTCCATCCTAAAGGAAATTAGTCCTGAATATTCATTGGAAGGACTGATGCTGAAGTTGAAACTCCAGTACTTTGGCCACCTGATTCAAAGAACTGACTCATTGGAAAAGACCCTGATGCTGGGAAAAATTGAAGGCGGGAGGAGAAGGAGACAACAGAGGATGAGATGGTTGAACAGCATCACCAACTCGATGGACATGAGTTTGGATAAACTCTGGGAGTTGGTGATGGACAGGGAGGCCAGGCGTGCTGCAGTCCATGGGGTTGCAAAGAGTCGGACACAACTGAGTGACTGAACTGAACTGAGAAAAAAGCAAGGAAAATATTGATAATAACAGTTTCCATTACACTTTACAATACATGATAAAGAGATATTTTTAAAAGCTGATTCATGAAGCATGTGAAAATGTTGATCGTCCTGCCCCAGAGTATATAGCCATAGTCTGTTCATTCATCAAAGTAATTTTGAAAACTTTTGCCACGTTACAGGAGGGAAGTAGTAATCACGTAATAAAAAACATGCATGAGGTTAGAACAAATTAGAAAGGTACTCAAGAACCACCAGGGGCTTTATGTTTCCTTAACATCCTATCCTATCTAATAGCACACTGGTATGGAGTAAATGAGTGGCTGCTTCTTTTAAATGCTCATCTTTATCGTTAGGGTTCATCCATGTGGTCATGTATTGCAGAATTTCCTTCTTCTTTTAAGGCTGAATGGTATTTCATTGTTTGTGTACACCACATGTTCTTTATCTGTTCATCTCTTGATGGACATTTGGGTTGTTTCCATGTCTTGGCTATTACGGATGCAATAAACATGAGAGGGTGGTATCTTCAAGACACTGATTTCACTCCTTTTTCATAAATACCCGCAGTGAGATTGCTGGATCATTTTTCAGTTTTTTGAGGACCCTCCATACTTTTTTCCATAGCACCTGTGCTATTCTTCATTCCCACTGACAGTTACCAGCATTGTTGTTTTTTGGTTTTTTCATACTAGCCATCCTTAAGGTAATATTCCATTGTGGTCTTGATTTGCATTTTCCTGATGACTAGTGACATTGAGCATTTTGCATATACCTGTTGGCCGTTTGTATATCTTCTTTGGAGAAATGTATTTTTAAGTCCTTAACCCATTTTTAAATTAGGTAATTAGTTATTTTCCTGTTGAGTTACAGAAGTTTCATATAAAGATTAATTTCTTACCAGATTTGAGGTTTCTAGATATTTTCTCCCATGCCACTGGTTGCCTTTTCACTTTTGTGATAGGTGAAAATAATACAGTGACAGAAAAACAAATTCTGCATGATCCCACTTATATCTAAAATAGTCAAATTCATAAAATCAAAATATGGAATGGTGGTTGCCTGGGGCTGAAGGCAGGGAGAAGTGGGGAGTTTCTAGACCATGGACATAAAGCTTCAGTTAACAAGATGAGTAAGTTCTAGAGATCTTCTCTTCAGTATTGTATTTACAGGCAACAACACTGTCATATACATTTAAAATTTTGTCAGAAGGGTAGAACACATGTTCAGTGTCCTTATCCCAATAAAATAAAACAATATTTTAAATTGTTAACAAGATTGTTTGATCACTGTTCTCCACTTCAAATGTTAGCATTGCATGGAGAAGGAAGTTCAAATAATGTTTTTAATGTTTTCCAGTCTTTTCTGGAACTCCTAGTTCACCTCTCACAGAGCCCCTAATGACATCTGCAGAACCCCCAAAAAGAAACCCACATGTGACCATAAGCTCCTGAAGAGTAAGAACTATGTCCTATTTGTTTTGGTTTCCTGAGCACCTAGCACAATGTCTGGAACAAAATTGATGACTGATAAATATTTGTCCACCCCCTCCAAAAAAAGATCTCTGTCCTACTAGGATAGCTAATTAGAGCATAATCTTTGTTGATCTTTTATAGTTTTAGTTACTGATGTTTTGCCTTTAAGACTCCAAATGAATGGCAATTATTGCACAAACCAGATGCCATATCATCTCCACATTACCAGCAGCTTTCATTTCCAAAGCTATAATTCGTTGAATTATATATATATAATTCATTCTGCTTCCTAGTCATCCATGGAGTCTTGAAAACCACCGAAGACCTGTGAAAAACTTGTTATTTTCATTTTGGCAGTAATCTATATAAGTTTCAAACTAGGATAGTTGTGGTTTTTTTAAGGATTACTGGGCAAGAAGGAGGCCAAACCAAAAGTAAAGAGACAAGAAGAGGTGATATTTACTCCTCACATCTCATTATTATTCCATGACCTGCTCAGCATAAGGGCTTTGTGTGGGAAATTGCATATGCATGAATATTTTGTAACCAAAGGGTTATAATCTGGAGTCTTTCTCATGCTTATCTGGTTCCACAGTAGGAAGTCAAAGAAGTATGTACGTGTCATTTCATGGCTGATTCATTATTGCCGGTACTAAATATATTTGAAATAACAGTCTGCACTGTAACATTCAAACCTAGATAACATAATTTCTAATCTTAGTGAGCCAAGGGAATAAGACTAATTGTACTCTGAAGCTAAGAAGTCATTGTCTATTAGATTAATTGTCAGTGTCCAAGCTCAGAACACACTATCATCTTCATAACTGAGCAATGTCTCTACTCCGTGCTGTTAGGAACTAATTACAGATAAGAGTCAAGGCCTCCCATATCCAGCCATTTTTGTGATTTCTCAAGACAACCCAAAAGATTATGGATCAAAAGTCATTGTTTCCTGTTATTCTCCAAGATAAAGACTGAACTGTGGAGAAGAGACTTTCTTTCTGGCAAAGGACCAAAAATATGTTTGAAAAAGCAACCGATTTTTTAAATAAACATTTTAGAGTCAGTCAAAAATAATTGATAAATTGCTCAAAAATCACAGTTTGCCTGTGTAGATGCTGTAGAATTATACAGCAGCATTGCCAGATTGGAAGGATGAACAGAAAGAGGAACAGATTTTCTTTGGATATATCTTCAGTCCAAGTATTTTAAAACTCTATCAACTAGAACAGTATAAAACTATTTCTTAAATTAATTTATTTTTTATTGAAGGATAATTGCTTTACAGAATTTTGCTGCTTTCAGTCAAACCTCAACATGCATCAGCCATAGGTAGACATATATTCCCTCCCTTTGGAAACTCCCTCCTATCTCCCTAAACCATTTTGAAAGAGAGAAAACACATTTGTTTAATTCTACAAAATCTCCCTTTCTGTCTTACCATGTAAGACTGCTCACATAGTAGGGAAGGTTTTGGATCTTTACCCTTTGTCTTCCTACTGACCATTTCCCCTTTTCCTCATACAGGCGTGCTTATTTTATATAAGAAAGAATCTCTGAAAATTTGTATTAAAGTACCTAAAGTATATCACATAAAGTTTGATTATAAGTGAGGATTCTGAAGGATAAAGTCCCAATGTATAGCACAGGGAACTATATTCAGTGGAAAATAATAGAAAAAAGAAGATGTAACTGTGTAACTGAGTCATTTTGCTGTACAGCAGAGATTGGCGCAACGTGTGAATCAACTATACTTCCATTTTAAGAAAGCAAAATAAAAATACGGATTCTGATCAAAGTTTGGCTTGTGTTAAGATGAAGCACAGCTGTCTGCTCATCACAAGAGAAACAGGCAAGAAATGGAGATGTGTGATGCTCAGTCAGTCCTCAGGGCCTCAGTCCCCAGATGATAATACTTCAGCTGCTGGAGGTGGTCCAAAGGCTCAGGTGACAAGACACGGGTCAGAGACTAGACAGAGCCAGGCAGGGAGGACGGAGCAGTGAACAGCAGGTTTCTCTTGGTGTTTTTATCTCATCATCAGGGCTTAAGGCTGATAGCAGCTCTGAATTGTTGCAGCTGCTCCCTAACACAGAGATGTTGACCCTGAGATTGGAATAGCCACTGGATTAAAAGCCCTGTTAGAATATTCAGTCCTAGTAACCTTCACGGCAAGTCCTCTGCCCACAGAGAACAGGTTGAGGTTGGAGCTCCGCAGTCCAGAGTGAGAATCTCTCACCTCCACCAACCCAGGCCAGCACCTGCGTTTGTGCTTCCTGTGGTTTGGGATGTTCAGAGCCAGGAAGGTCCATTTGTGAGTGCTGACCCTGGTCAGAACAAGTAACGGACCCACACGGTCAGCATAGTCTTCTCACTCACGTCACTTCTGCTTTGTAGCTGGAAATACCAGATAAATTTTTTTCCTCACACAATTCCTACCTATCTTCTCCCCACTGAGTGTTGAAACACAGGTTATATAATCAACACTGGATTTTTTAAAACGTCTATGTAACAAATACCTGCCCTACTCTTCAGGGAAATGGGAAGCAGTTGATATTTTCTCCCTTCTGGTATTATCATCAACAAGTTAAACGCATTTTCAATGTAGATAAGGGAGAAAAACACTCAACTGTAAGTGTTCTCCTTGGAATTTGTGGTTTTGGCAAAGACAGGAAAGTTGTTTCTTGTGTTTTTTTTTTCTGTTTGTGGGTGAATTATTTTGATATAAGATGTAGACAGGGACTTCCCTGGTGGCTCAGTGGTAAAGAATCTGCTTGAAAGGTAGGAGACCTGGGTTCGATCCCTGGGTTGAAAGATGCCCTGGAGAAGGAAATGGCAACCCACCCCTGTTACCTTGCCCAGAAAATCCCATGGACAGAGGAGCCTGGTGGGCTGCAGTCCAGGGGATCATAAGAGCCGGACACAACTGAGCAACTAAACAGCAGTAGCAACAAACCGAGGCATAGAAAGAGGGGAGATGGGGCGAGCCTTCGGCTCTCTCCTCAGCAAACAGGAGTTTGTGATACTGCCCTCCCCTGCCTTTCTCCTCCTTCCTCTTCTTCATCTTTGTCTTCTTTCTCTCTCACATACACACACGCATATATACAAAACCTAAAAACCTTCGACAGGAAGATGTACTTGTTAAGGGTTAAGTTACCAAATATAAAAAACTGCTCATGGTTTAAGAATACTTTATTTACACAATGATCAGTTCCCTTATGACATTCACACTAGAAGACTCTCTGCTTGCCAAGGTCTAGGAAATCCTTTAAGAAAATTACTTTCCTGGATATGAAAGGAACTTATACAAATAAATACAACCAATTCTATACAACTAAAGAAAAATGTATACAACAATATACTGGATTTTCATAATGAAGCAAACTGTAAAAGGAATGGATGAAAACTTTAAGACCAAACAACAAAAGGAATCTCAGTCAGGTGGAGAACTGTGTTTTTTCACGTTACAAGTGGATGCAGTTATTAGAAATAAATCAAGAACTGAACATGCTTTAAAGGTGAGATAGGTTTTATTTCTTTTGCAATACAAAGTCAAGCATTGTAAAATACTGGACAGACTTGGAGCATAAAAGATTTACTAAAAAGTTGGAAAATGGTACAACTCCAAATGAATGTCCGCCTATTTTACTTAAAGGTGATCTTACTAAGAAACAGAATTATTCACTAAATGATTATTCTGAAAAGTTTTCTTTGCAAACACACAACAAAATCACTGCAGATGGTGATTGCAGCCATGAAATTAAAAGATGCTTACTCCTTGGAAGGAAAGTTATGACCAACCTAGATAGCATATTCAAAAGCAGAGATATTACTTTGCCGACTAAGGTCTGTCTAGTCAAGGCTGTGGTTTTTCCAGTAGTCATGTATGGATGTGAGAGTTGGACTGTGAAGAAGGCTGAGTGCCGAAGAATTGATGCTTTTGAGCTGTGGTGTTGGAGAAGACTCTTGAGAGTCCTTTGGATTGCAAGGAGATCCAACCAGTCCATTGTGAAGGAGATCAGCCCTGGGATTTCTTTGGAAGGAATGATGCTAAAGCTGAAACTCCAGTACTTTGGCTACCTCATGCGAAGTGTTGACTCATTGGAAAAGACTGTGATGCTGGGAGGGATTGGGGGCAGGAGGAGAAGGGGATGACCAAGGATGAGATGGCTGGATGGCATCACAGACTCGATGGGCGTGAGTCTGAGTGAACTCTGGGAGTTGGTGATGGACAGGGAGGCCTGGCGTGCTGCAATTCATGGGGTCGCAAAGAGTCGGACATGACTGAGCGACCGAACTGAACTGAAACAGGATGTAGTATCTCAGAGCAGCAGAAAGGGCTGAAGTATACTCCTTGTTGTTAAAGAATAGTCTGGAATACTAAGTAAACTATTGGATTAAAAGGAGATCAAGTATTCCAGGAGGTTAATATACACCGAGCACTTGTTGTGTCTCTTTATTACATCCTTGTGAGATTGGACTGCTAGCAAGTGGTGGAGTCTTTCAAACACATAGGGTTATTGCCATTTAGATCATGAAGTTACAATGAAGACCTCCTGTCACCTAGTGTCGATGTACCCACATTACAGGCTTGGTTTATTTGCTGCTGCTGCTGCTAAGTTGCTTCAGTCATGTCCAACTCTGTGTGACCTCATAGACGGCAGCCCACCAGGCTTCCCCGTCCCTGGGATTCTCTAGGCAAGAACACTGGAGTTGCCATTTCCTTCTCCATTTTTTATTTGAGAACTGAAGAATTTTACATGGTCAAAGTAAAGTCTGATGTTGTAAAGTACAACATTGCTTAGGAACCTGAATTGTTAGGTCCATGAATCAAGATATGGTTAGATAGCATCACCACCTCAATGGACATGAATTTGAGCAAACTTCGGGAGACAGTTTAGGACAGAGAAGCCTGGCGTGCTGCAGTCCATGGGGTCTCAGAGTCAGACATGACTTAGCGACTGAACAACAGAAGACATTTCACATGCAAAGTTTTAGAGGAAACTTAAGATTCTGAAGGGAAAGTAACAGTATTTGTCACCGCACCAACCAACACATTTGACCAGAAGATATCATGCTGTTTTGTCTTCAGAAAAACTTAGGTTGGAACTTTATCAGGTGTGCAATCATGGATGAACTTTTTAACCTCTGGGAAGTGAGCTTTATTTCCTCTTATGCATAATTGTGATAAAGTTTCACAGTTTTCAATTTTTTTAATGCATTAGAAATAACACATGTTCAAAATATCTAGCACAGTTCTTGGCACATATGAGAGGCTCAGTGCATAAAATATACTTGCTTCATGTGTATATTTAACTTACCTAAAAACAACTATGGAGAGAGAAGAGGGGAGAGGAGAAAGTAGGGGGAGGAGGAGGGAGAGGGGACATGGGGAGGAGGGAGAGAAAGGCTTAGACTGAAAGCAAAGAGAGAGAGGCAGTTAATAACGGCTGGTTAAGTGTCTACCCCTAGAAATTACAAGTGCAATTTAAGTGGCTTTATGGGAGTAATTTTGGCTTAATTTCATTCTAACACATTGTCTTAAAAAAATGAAAAGTGAAATGCCCTTCACTGAATTAGTGGTAACAGAAATATTAAAATAATAGTATAATAACACTACAATAGGTAACAACATTATAAATGTGTCTCTATTGTAAAAGTATTAATGAGGACTCAATGAGGCTGAGATGTAGAATGTCTGACCAGTAACTGATGTTCTGAAATGTGAATTCTCTTCTCCATTGTTGCAGACACATCCCCTCCAAATTCCTATAGTGTCACTCACTTGTCAGAACCTTCCAACAGGCCACTGAATTATGATTTACATATCATAGCTTTTCCTCACCCCCACATTTTGTTGTTCAGTCTCTCAGCTGTGTCCGACTCTTTGTGACCCCGTGGACTGCAGCAGCCCAGGCTTCCCTGTCCTTTACCATCTCCTGGAGCTTGGGAAACATGTTCATTGAGTCGGTGATGCCATTCAACCATCCTGTCCTCTGCCATTCCCTTCTCCTCCTGCCTTCTATCTTTCCCAGCATCAGGGGCTTTTCCAGTGAGTTGGCTCTTTGCATCAGGTGGTCAAAGTACTGGAGCTTCAGCCTGGTATCAATCCTTCTAATGAATATTTAGGACTGATTTCCTTTAGGATTGACTAGTTTGATCTCCTTGTAGTCCAAGGGACTCTCAAGAGTCTTCTCTAACCCCACAGTTCAAAAGCACCATTGCTTAAGCACTCAGCTTTCTTTATAGTTCAACTCTCACATCCATACATGACTACTGGAAGAACCATAGCTTTCACTATAGGATGTTGAGAATTTCTGTGAAATGATTTGATTATCTGCTTTCACAGAGCACTAAGACAGATTTTCTTGGTGATTATGAACTTAGTTTGGGAGGCAGAGGAGTTTTTTTAACTTGTACGGAAATATGGGAACATTTAAATTACATCTTTTAATCCACTTCAGTTCCAAAATTAGTCATAATCTATCATTGTTCTCGGAGAAGGCAGTGGCACCTCACTCCAGTACTCTTGCCTGGAAAATCCCATGGACAGAGGAGCCTGATGGGCTGCAGTCCATGGGGTTGCTAAGGGTCGGGCACGACTGAGCGACTTTCACTTTCACTTTTCACTCTCATGCATTGGAGAAGGAAATGGCAACCCACTCCAGTGTTCTTGCCTGGAGAGTCCCAGGGACGTCTACGGGGTCGCACAGAGTCAGACATGACTGAAGCGACAGCAGCAGCATCATGGTTCTGGTCTGCCTGCAATATCTAAGTCTGTCTTTCACTCCCTAAATTTTCGTCATCTAAGTTTGTTGCAGTTTTTTGGGTTTTTTTTCGGGGGGGGCAGTTAGCAAGTAGATTTTTTTTTAATTAACTTATTTTTTATTGAAGGATAACTGTTTTACAGAATTTTGTTGTTTTCTGTCAAACCTCAACATGAATCAGCCATAGGTACACATATATCCCCTCCCTTTTGAACCTCCCTCCCACCTTGCTTCCATCCCACCCCTTCAGGTTGATAGTGAGCTTCTGTTTGAGCCTCTGTTTGAGAAAATTCCCATTGGCTATCTATTTTACATATGGCAATGTAAGTTTCCACGTTACTCTTTCCATACATCTCACCCTCCCCTCCCCTTTCCCCATGTCCATAAGTCTATTCTCTATGTCTGTTTCTCCGTTGTTGCCCTGTAAATAAATTCTTCAGTACCATTATTTTAGATTCCACATATATGTGTTAGAATAAAATATTTATCTTTCTCTTTCTGACTTACTTCATGCTGCATAATATGTTCTAGGTTCATCCACCTCATTAGAACTGACTCAAATGTGTTCATTTTCATAGCTGAGTAATATTCCATTGTGTACCACTACTTCTTTATCCATTCATCTGCTGATGGGTACCTAGGTTGCTTCCATGTTCTAGCTGTTGTAAATAGTGCTGCAATGAACAATGGGATATATGTGTCTTTTTCAATTTTAATTTCCTCAGGGTATATGCCTAGGAGTGGGATTGCTGGATCATATGGTGGTTTTATTCCCATTTTTTTAAGGAACCTCCATACCGTCTTCCCTAGTGG
The DNA here is from genome assembly GCA_006410615.1 of Neotragus moschatus. NCBI lineage: Eukaryota > Metazoa > Chordata > Mammalia > Artiodactyla > Bovidae > Neotragus > Neotragus moschatus. The sequence continues at coordinate 146,621 of SJYA01001035.1, read as the reverse complement.
CTGTATCAATTTACATTCCCGCCAACACTGCAAGAATGTTTCCTTTTCTCCGCACCCTCTCCAGCACTGTTTGTAGACTTTTTGATGATGGCCATTCTGACCGATGTGAGGTGATATCTCATTGTAGTTTTGATTTGCATTGCTCTGATAATGAGCGATGTTGAGCATCTTTTCAAAAAATATGGAACGCTTCACAAATTTGCGTGTCATCCTTGCACAGGGGCCATGGTAATCTCTGTATTGTTCCAATTTTAGTATATGTGTTGGGGAGGCAAGCACATGTTTGTTACAGTTTTCATAGTAACTGTTTTTGTTACTGATGTTTTATAGTAAAGTATAAAGGGAAAAGCAAGGATGGTGTTGCCACGGTTTCAGAAATATAGTGTAGCCACCCCAGAACTTTGTCTTTCTTCTCCCTCCCCCAGGATTTAGGCTTTGGAACTTTATTAATTATTAAAGTCATAATTATCCTCCTCCTTTCCCCTTTCTTATCTTTCTTCTGCCATTCCTAGAGTGACATTTTGGGTGGTCAGATCTGAGAGCTCTATCTTGGGTTATATGAGAATTGATGAGAATGGTCAAATGGAGTAAAGACCACGGGTAGAGAGATGCTCTAAGTGTCATACTTGAAAGGTCAAGGATGGCAGGTGCCTCCATGAAGGTTGCTATGACTTAACAGCACACAGAGTTCAGACACAGGTCAACAAAGCTATGGGGAGATCCATATTAATGGCTACCTTGATCCATTCAAAAACAATTCCCAAAGTCTTCTCCCCACAGTTGGTGCTGTTGAATTCTTAAGGGAACTAACAGCTGGCACTCAGTACACGTCTGTCAATGGTGATAATATAAACAGGCTAATGATTCATTGGGGTGGGCTGGGAAGAGAGCTTTTATTGGTGCAGAATCAGTTTTCTCTCTGACTGTCTTACATTTCTTATTGTCCTGCCTGCAGTTTTGTCAGGTCCCAGGATTCCCACGGGCTTCCCAGGTAGTACAGGTGGTAAAGAATCTGCTGGCCAACGATGGAGACGCAAGAAACCCGAGTTCTACCCCTGAGTTGGGAAAACCCCCTGCAGAAGGATGTGGCAATCCACTTCAGTATTCTTGCCTGGGAAATTCCATGAACAGAGGAGCCTGGCAGGCTACAGTCCATGGGGTCACAAACAGTCAGACATGACTGAGCACACGCATAGGGTTCCTGCTCATGGTTTGAGTGGCCCTGTGCTCTAAACCTCCTCCTGGTAGCATGACCCAGAGACTCTGCTGCCCTTTGTTTCCTCCTTCAAGCTGCCTCTCACACTTGGATTTGTGTGTTCTCCTGTAGCCTGCTGGTGGCAAAGGACAGTCTCCTCAGCTCACTGCTTCCTTCCTGGTGCTGAAGATAGACACCCAGCCATGTGAGCTCTTAGGTTTTTGTTGCAATCACCATGGAGAACTTGCACATGAGTACAAAAATAAAAATTATGAGTATGATACTAAAGTAATGGAACTCTATAAAATATTTGCCTGCTGAACTGCTCCTACCCTTGTATAAGCATCTATATTGTATGCCTTATCTTCTTCAAAACAAGGCTTAATTTCAAGATTCAAAGAGATTAACATGTGCCCATTTCTCCTAATTTGTCTCTGACATGGGAAAGATTAGGGTGCTGCCTTTGTTTATTGTGGTCTTGACTTAGTTTTAATTACACTGGCCCAGTATTTTGCACTGAGAAGGCAATGGCAACCCACTCCAGTACTCTTGCCTGGAAAATCCCATGGGCGGAGGGACCTGGTAGGCTGCAGTCCTTGGGGTCACTAAGAGTCGGACACGACTGAGCGACTTCACTTTCACTCGTCACTTTCATTCATTGGAGAAAGAAATAGCAACCTGCTCCGGTGTTCTTGCCTGGAGAATCCCAGGGATGGTGGAGCCTGATGGGCTGCCCTCTATGGGGCCGCACAGAGTCGGACACGACTGAAGTGACTTAGCAGCAGCAGCAGCAGCAGTATTTTGGAGCATGTTCCCTAATTTGAGGTTGTGTGATGTTTCCTTGTGATTAAAATCAGGGTATGCATTTTTAGCAGGAATAGCATATAAATGATATTGTCCTTTAGAAGGTAGATCATATTACTATACCTCTACCAATTACTGGGCTTCCCAGGTGGCTCAGAGGTAAAGAATCTACTTGTCAATGCAGGAGGTGCAGGTTCTGTCCCTGAGTCAGGAAGTTTCCCTAGAGGAGGGCAGGACAACCCACTCCAGTATTCTTGCCTGGAGAATCGCATGGACAGAGGAACCTGGCAGGCTACGGTCCCTGGGGTCAGAAAAGAATCAGACATGACTTAGTGACTCAACGCCACTGCCAGTTGCTAGTGGTAATGTTCACTTTGTCATTTATTTAAGATGACGTCTGCCAGGTTACTCTCTAATTGACAAGTATCTTACACAGAGATACCTTGAAATCTCACCTCTCTAAATTTTCAATTTTATGTGTTTTATTGTATGTATACTATATTAGCAAAATGGTGAATGTATATAACTTATGAGTAACTTATCTATACACACAGTGCTCAAATGCTCAATTTTTTTTTTTAATCGATAGGGGATTCTGATGAAATTTGTTTCAGAAACCACTGTTCTATTTCCTTTCCTTCCTTAGGCTTAACAGGATATCTCCCCATTGTTTCTTATTAAAAAAATTTCGATTGCTGACTCTTTCCTATTATAATTTCCCCTTATCTACATTTTGTACTCTTTTGGACCTACATGTATTTGAAACAGACTGCTTCATCTATTTGCTAGGTTTTTTCAAATATTTTATTTGATCATTAATATTTTTGTTTTGCCATACCATGAAGCTTATGGTATCTTGTTTCCCAATCAGCGATTGAACCTGGGCTCTCAGCAATGAAAACGTGGAGTCCTAAACACTGGATCGTTAGGGAGTCCCATATTTGCTGCTGCTGTTGCTGCCGCTAAGTCACTTCAGTCGTGTCCGACTCTGTGCGGCCCCATAGACGGCAGCCCACCAGGCTCCCCATCCCTGGAATTCTCCAGGCAAGAACACTGGAGCGGGTTGCCATTTCCTTCTCCAATGAATGAAAGTGAAAAGTGAAAATGAAGTCATTCAGTCATATCCGACTCTTAGCGACCCCAAGGACTGCAGCCTACCAGGCTCCTCCATCCATGCGATTTTCCAGGCAAGAGTACTGGAGTGGGGTGCCATTGCCTTCTCCCCATAGTTGCTAGTTTTATTAATAAAAGCGCCTTCATTTATTACCATGCTTCAGTGCCCAGCATATTTATCTAGATTTTAAAGTAGTCAAAGTTTAGCTCTTAAATGTTACATGTGTCATATTCTATATATTTTTTATTAGGACTGTCCTCTGAATGTAGCATCTGTGTTTGATTTATTTCTCTACCTGCCATAATATGAACATAATGCCATGCACATAAAAAGCTCTCAATTAGGCTTTGTTTATTGACTGAGTGAGCAGATAAACATCTGGTACAATGTTTGCACAGTGAGGAATCAGTTACTTTGGTTCAATGACAGTGGCAGACACTCTTGGATGGCTAAACAAGTCACCTTTTCCAACTTTTTTCTAGCCAACTTCCAGTTAGTGTTGGGCATATGACATAGTTCTAGCTAATGAAAGAGAAGGGGAAATCTGATATGCAGTTCTGAGAAAATTTTCTGTTTTTCTCCTGTAGCCACTGAATTTGTGCTTTCTTCCAGGTCTTTGCCTCGGATGTATAGGTGATAGCTGGGCTGCAGCAGCCATTTTAATAACATGAAGGATAGATGAGAGAAAAGCACTGCTATTGATCTTTACAGTTTAAACTGAAGAAGCAAAACCAAGAACTATTTACTTTTGAGCATCTTGCTGTATTAGAAAACAAATACAAATTGGTGTAAATCATTATATCTGGACATCCTTCTACCTGTTCAGATAAAACATTCTTGACTTATACTCTGATAGATCAGAGAAGCAAATACTGTTCTTTGATTTATTCAGAAATGCTTCTCTGAGAAGTGGGTGTTTCATGATCACTTTTGAGTTGGGGAACTGACCTGTGATATTTGAATTAGAAGAAATTCCGATATGCGGTTTTGTTTCAGATGCTGTCTGGAGATGGGGATAAAATAAGCAATATAAGAGGAGCTTATTTCTGGGATCTGCGGGTGGAGGGGTGATGGGATGTCAGAGATGAGGACAGTGACCCGTGCTGATGTAAAACTTGGACAGCTGGCCACAGGAAGGTCCAACTCGTAACAGGACAGGGAAACATGGCAATTAGGTAAAGATAATCTGGCAGGCAGATCAGAAGCAGGGACATCTTAAGAAAGAAAGGGGAAACCTGCCAAAACCATTGGGGATGTTATGAAATTTGGGGCAGTGGGGTATAGTAAGAGCTCAGAGTCTACAAGTTCAGAAAGTTGGAATTAAAACCTTCTGGAATTCAAAACTCACGCTGCTATGTACTAGCTGAACAAGTTGGTGAATTCATGTCCATTCTGAAGCTCAGTCTCCTGTCTATCTAGTAAGAGACATTTTATTATCTTTTGTGAGGTATGTACCTCAAGAAAGAGATGAAATATTTACTCAAATAGGGAGCGTTGGAAAGTTGTAAACAAATAACATTTATTGATAATAAACTGTAGTCCAACCTGAGGGCGATTTTACATGGCATGGATTTGACATTGATGTGGAAGAGAATTCCTGAAGATATAATTTCCCTTTGAGGGCCAGCCAGAGAAAGGGATGGTTTTTTATACCAGGTATACCTCAAGCCTCAGCATCTTTTGGAGTTTTGTGTGCTTGAGTCAACAATGTTGAAAACCTCTGGTTTTCTGCTCAGTTTCAGAGACCATGGTAGGAAAATTCAGTTCCCATAATCTTAGCAGTTTAGACCTCCTGATGGTTTTTAAGCCAATAGAAGTTGATGAATGTTACCTTTTGGTCTTTTCACCTGTTTTAATTGAGGAAACTTCTGTAAAATGCTGGTTTTGGTTCCAGCACACTCACTAGTCAGGGTTACTACTCAAAGCCAAACTCATTCAGCCAACAGCACTAAAAATACTCTAGGTTTCTGCCAGTCAATTTTCTTGTATTTTCACAATTAGTTGTTCTGCCTGGAAACTGCCTGCCAAAATGCAAATATCGTCCAAGGGCTGATGGAAATTTGAGAATGTGCTAAGCTGTGTAAGGTTTAAGAGCAACATTATTCATTCACTATTTGAAATATTTAAACAAATGTAAATCAAAAAAAAAAGAGAGAGATGAAATCTCATTATAAGAATGAATGGCTGCTTTCCACTCTTTCTACAATATAGGCTTGATCCCCATTTACATACCATTTGTAATATTAATATGATTGTAGTGAAATAAATCACATCTTTCACTTTTACATTTTTAATTACATTCTACTGCATTTGTTCTTTTGTTTATAGTTAACTAATAAAATATTTATTACATCTTACATATATGATAGTGGTTCTGTATTTTAATCAGCTTTTACACATAATCTTTTCTCCATCTTTTAGTATTTTTTTTATGACCCTACGCACCCCAGGATGTTGTTTTATGGAAACCTCATTATTTTTTAATGCATGGCTATTTATTAATGTATTGTGTATATAACACACTATGCATTTCTTTGAATTGATGAATACATTTACATCCACTTGAGAATAAAAATTCCCCGAAGAGCCAATCTCACATTTCTCTCACTGTGCCAGAAGCCCATATGATTATTTTTTTCTTGTTTCGTTGAGGAATGAAGAGTGAAAAGAAGAGAAGAAAAAGGCAGAGGAAAAAAAGAGAGAGATGAGTAGTTTTTAAGTTCCATTTTCTGAGAAACCTTTCTCCTGAGGTCAAAAATTAATGCCTCGCTGCAAAATGGAATTTTCAGAGCATGCAAATTAATTTACCCTTTGCAGATTCTTATATTTGATATGCATTTTATGTGGCGCACTTGACCCACTGTTTCTTCAGTCCTTTTCCACATGTTTTCTGAATTACCTCCTCCATTGCTTCACCATATTGCACTTAGAGGATTAGATATTAATTGCATGAAGAGTGAAGATCACAGTTAACTATAATATAGCAGGTACCACTGAATGTAATCTTACAGCTATAAAAAACAACAACAAGACTATCATCAAAAACCCTGCTGCTAACCAGGAACTCAACTCCCCATAACTCTGGGAGTCTTTGTGATCCACAGAGTAAGCAAGACAGAAGCAATCTCTCTCTCTCTCAGGTTAATTCATCTACCTTTTTGCATTATATGAGAATTTTTCTGGGGGTTTCTGGGTGTAGGCCCTGGCTATGTGTCTTGCTAAGCATCCTCCTCATGATCTTTGAAATCTTTTGAGGATACTACTCCAGGCTCTTTCTGTACTAGCACAGAACAGTGTTCAGGTTAACTGACCAGAGAGACCAATGACCTTAGCAGACTGACTCTTTGTTCTGTGAGCAAGTCAGGTTTAGGTGGAAGACTGGCAGAAGGCTGGGGAACATGACTGAGGTTTTTTTTCTCTTCCATTTTCTAGACAGAGTCATTCTGGATACTGTAGAGAAAATGTGATAGAAAAAAATGTTCTCATATTATTTTCTCTCCCCTCCTATCTTATATGGTTTTGTCTGACATCCTCAGTGGCCTGCACACTCACAGTCCTATTGGAGGTGTTTCCACGTCAACTCCCTATGTTCTAAATGCTTCTCAATTTCTAAGGAATATATTTAATTTTCATATGGTATGAACAGAATGCTGGGCAGGAAATATATTGTAACCTCCAATTTCAATAAGCAAATGTGTCAATTGTCACTGTGTATTTGGGGACTAGGAATATAAAGTGTTTTCTAAGACAGAATGTACTAGATGGAACGTTATCACTGAGTCACAGAGAGACCTCCATATATATTCATCAAGCTTGATGCTTTCTAACGCAACTGATCTTTCAGGCTTGTTCTTCCACACGGGTTGATGCAGGACCCTTTGGCAATTAGGGGGAACTCTGGATACTTTCTTACTATCTGTGGGCAATATTCCCCAGGGCATTCAAGTTTCAGAGGCTTCCCAGGTGTTAGGCTGACGTGTCTCTGGCTTAGGGATGCTCAGAGATCTACATGGGTAAGACACACGCCACCTCTATGCTCTTCTCAGACCCAAGTCATGAGGGATAGTTTTTTATTTTTTATTTTATTGAGTGACTAACAAATGTTTCAAGATAAATACATAGAATTCTCTCAAAGAATCTAACTGTAGATCAAATGATATGGTTCATTTGCTGTTCAGAGTCACTTAAATTATTAGAATCTCAAGGTCCTCATGCTAAAGTACGACTGATAATAATAAAAGTTTCCTCAATGCTAGCTCTCAGTATGACTAAACATTTTCTGCTCTTATGTCTGTGTTTTTTCCTCCATTTGCTCTCTCTCTTGCCTTTCAATATGCTCTGCTGCTGCTGCTAAGTCACTTCAGTCGTGTCCGACTCTGTGCGACCCCATAGATGGCAGCCCACCAGGCTACCGCATCCCTGGGATTCTCCAGGAAAGAACACTGGAGTGGGTTGCCATTTCCTCCTTCAATGCATGAAAGTGAAAAGTGAAAGTGAAGCCACTCAGTCACGTCCTACTCTTAGCGACCCCATGGACTGCAGCCCACTAGGCTCCCCTGTCCCTGGGATTCTCCAGGCAAGAGTACTGGAGTGGATTGCCATTGACTTCTCCTCGATATGCTCTCAGTTCAGTTCAGTTCAGTCGCTCAGTCGTGTCCGACTCTTTGTGGCCCCATGAATCGCAGCACGCCAGGCCTGCCTGTCCATCACCAACTCCCAGAGTTCACTCAGACTCACGTCCATCGAGTCAGTGATGCCATCCAGCCATCTCATCCTCTGTTGTCCCCTTCTCCTCCTGCCCCCAATCCCTCCCAGCATCAGAGTCTTTTCCAGTGAGTCCACTCTTCACATGAGGTGGCCAAAGTACTGGAGTTTCAGCTTTCGCATCATTCCTTCCAAAGAAATCCCAGGGCCGATCTCAATCAGAATGGACTGGTTGGATCTCCTTGCAGTCCAAGGGACTCTCAAGAGTTTTCTCCAACACCACAGTTCAAAAGCATCAATTCTTCGGCGCTCAGCTTTCTTCACAGTCCAACTCTCACATCCATACATGACTACTGAAAAAACCATAGCCTTGACTAGACGGACATTTGTTGGCAAAGTAATGTCTCTGCTTCTCAATATGTTATCACCGGTCATAACTTTCCTTCCAAGGAGTAAGCGTCTTTTGATTTCATGGCTGCAGTCCCCATCTGCAGTGATTTTGGAGCCCAGAAAAATAAAGTCTGACACTGTTTCCACTGTTTCCCCATCTATTTCCCATGAAGTGATGGGANGTTCACTCAGACTCACGTCCATCGAGTCAGTGATGCCATCCAGCCATCTCATCCTCTGTTGTCCCCTTCTCCTCCTGCCCCCAATCCCTCCCAGCATCAGAGTCTTTTCCAGTGAGTCCACTCTTCACATGAGGTGGCCAAAGTACTGGAGTTTCAGCTTTCGCATCATTCCTTCCAAAGAAATCCCAGGGCCGATCTCAATCAGAATGGACTGGTTGGATCTCCTTGCAGTCCAAGGGACTCTCAAGAGTTTTCTCCAACACCACAGTTCAAAAGCATCAATTCTTCGGCGCTCAGCTTTCTTCACAGTCCAACTCTCACATCCATACATGACTACTGAAAAAACCATAGCCTTGACTAGACGGACATTTGTTGGCAAAGTAATGTCTCTGCTTCTCAATATGTTATCACCGGTCATAACTTTCCTTCCAAGGAGTAAGCGTCTTTTGATTTCATGGCTGCAGTCCCCATCTGCAGTGATTTTGGAGCCCAGAAAAATAAAGTCTGACACTGTTTCCACTGTTTCCCCATCTATTTCCCATGAAGTGATGGGACCGGATGCCATGATCTTCGTTTTCTGAATGTTGAGATTTAAGTCAACTTTTTCACTCTCCACTTTCACTTTCATCAAGAGGCCTTTTAGTTCTAGTTTCCCACAAAAACAATGTCTTGACAGCTTCTACCATCTCCAGTGTTTCAAATTGGAGATGAGTCTAAGCTTTTGTTCTCACCCACTCTTCACCTCTGGTTACTTCACTGGACCAGAGCTCCAAGTACTAGTTTCCAGAGCAAATTAAGTCTCCAAGAAATGTTACCTTCCTCCTTATATTTTTTCCTTTGTCTTCTATGCTCCAGAAATTAGCATTTTTAAAATAATCTTTTTTTCAAGCGATTTTAGCTTCACAGTAAGATGGACAAGAAGGTACAGAGATTTCCCCTATACTCTCTGCAACTGCACATGTATGGCTTCTCCCACTACCAGGCCACATCCCCAGGATGCTGGGGATACCAGCATCCCCAGAGGCAAGATTTGTTACAACTGATGAACCTACAAGGACACATCATCATCACCCAAAGTCCATAGTTTGCCTTCGGGTGCACTCTTGGTGCACATTCTATGGGTTTGAACAGTGATATAATGACATGTATCCATTATTATGGATATGTAGCTCAGTCAGTAAAGAGTCCGCCTGCTCAATTCCTGGGTTGGGAAGATCCCCTGGAGAAGGAAATGGCTACCCACTCCAGTATTCTTGCCTGAAGAATCCCATGGACAGAGGAGCCTGGTGGACTACAGTCCACGCGGTCGTAAGAGTCAGACATGACTGAACGACTAAGCACACTCCAGTCATTATAGTATTACTCAGAGGATTCTCACTGCCCTAAAAACCCTCTGTGTTCCTTACCCATCTCTCTGACTCTCACTGCCCCTGACACCTACTGATATTTTTTCCTGTCTCTATAGTTGTGCCTTTTCCAGAATGTACTGTAGTTGGAATCATACAAATATGTAGTTTTTCCAGATTGGTTTCTTTCACTTAATAACATCCACTTAAGTTTCCTTCATGTCCTTTCATGGCTTCATAGCTCATTTCTTTTCAGTGGTGAATAATAAATATCCCGTTGTCCAGACATACCACTTTGTATATCCATCCACCTACTGAAGAACAATTGGTTGTTTACAAGTTCTGATAACTATGAATAAAGCTGCTATAAACATCCATGTGCAGGTTTTTGTGTGGGTATAAGTTTCCAATGCTTTTGAGTTAATTCCAACGAGTGTGATTTCTGGATAGTATGGAAACTATGTGTGCTCAGTCCAACTTCTTTGGTCCCATGGACTGTAGCCCACCAGCCTCCTCTGTTCATGGAACTTTCCAGGCAAGAATACTGGAGTGGGTTGCCATTTCCTCCTCCAGGGGATCTTCTCAACCCAGGGATTGNCTGCATATCTGAGGTTATTGATATTTCTCCAGGCAATCTTGATTCCAGCTTGTGTTTCTTCCAGTTCAGCACAAATACGGCCTCGACAGTGACCACCATGGCAGTACGTATGCTCACAGCAAGTGAAGTACACATAAAGAAAGGTTTTATAAGCTTCCTTTTGATGATGTTGATGACATGTAGTTCACAGTTTTCCCTAATAACTCTAAAACTTCCTTTCAAAGCACAGACTATCATTTGTTTTAAAGAAAAGTGTAAAAGTGGTAAGATTAGAAATTTACACAGTATATGTGCCCTTCTATGGTACCAATTTTGGGGAGAATGAAATAAGTATTGCAAGAAAACACTTGTGAAGTCACTTAAGAGATTATTTTTAGAGTGTCTTAAAAACATTAATGAATAAATAAGAAAACTGTTCTAAAGTTTATAGCTGACAAAGTTATATACAATGAAATTCCTCAATAGGAAAGTATATAAATATGAAATTATATTTACATATTATATGTATGTAAATGTACAACATATACATTTATCTATTACATTTACAATAGAAGTATATTTTTACAGACTTCTTCACAGACACATAAATGCACGCACAATATGTATATAATAAGTTAATAGTATTCAGAGATTTTCTTTGGTTTTTGTGAATTTTTCAAGTTTTCTACAAAGAACATCTTTGAAATCAGAAAAAAATATATAGCTTTTTGGAAATTATTTTAGCCCTGAATTTAGCACAGGTGGTGTTTAAGACACCTCATTTTTTTTTTTTCTCAATTTCTAGTGAAACAATTATAGCTAGTGAGAGCTTTTGAAAGGCAACTTTTAAGAGCAGTTTCAGGTTTACAGTAAAACTGAGAGGAAAGAACAGTGATTTCCCATATACCATCTGCCCTGACACCTGCACCGCCTCCACCACTGTTGACACTCCCCAGCAGGAACATTTGTTAAGACTGATGAACCGACACGACACTGACCATCACAATCACCCAATATCCAGAACTTACCTTAGGCTTCACTCTGGACGTAACTCTCTGGGCTTGGATAAATACGCAATGATGTAACCCATCACTATTAAACCATACACAGTGTTCTCACTGCCCTCAAACCCTTCCCTGCTCTACCTCCTCCTCTCTTCCACACCCATTGCTACCTCTGGGTGGTGAGATTTTTAGAGAGTAAGGATCCCAAGCCCCCTGTTCCTTGGGGGAAATGACATGCTCTTATAATCTCCTTCATATATGCTTCCCTCATAGCTCAGTCAGTAAAGAATCTGCCTGCAATGCAGAAGATCTGCGTTCAATTCCTGGGTCAGGAAGATCCCCTGGAGAAGGAAATGGTATTCCATTCTGTACGGATAAAGGCGCCTGGCGGGCTACAGTCTATGGGGTCGCAAAGAGTCAGACACGACTTAGCGACTAAACCCCCACCATAGATGCTATTAGGTGATCACACACAGTAATTGACTCACAGAGACCACCATGAGCCGCAGACCCCTGGAGCCATGGGCACTGGAGCCTTGGGGATCTCTAATCAGAAACTCTCAGACTTCCTAAGTCAGAGAAAGAGAAATATCATATGACATCCCTTATTTGTGGAATCTTGAGATGATACAAATGAACTTATTAACAAAACAGAAAGAGACTCACAGACTTAGCAAATGGATTTATGGTTGCCGGGGGGCAGGGGGAAAGGATGGAAGGAAGGGATAGTTAGGGAGTTTGGGCTGGACATGTACAGACTGCTTTATTTAAAGCGAATAGCCAAGACCCCATTGAAGAGCACAGGAACTCTGCTCAGTGTTATGTGGCAGCCTGGGCAGGAGGGGAGTTTGGGGGAGAATGAATACATGTGTATGTATGGCTGAGTCCCTTCTCTGTTCACCTGAAACTGTCACAATATTATTTGTTAATTGTTTACACTCCAAAATTTAAAGTTTTTTAAAAGGACAACAACAACAAAAAGAAGCTCTTAGACTGCCCACTCAGGCTAAGGAAATCTCAAATTCTGGTGTGGAAAAGAAGATGGGAAAAGAAAAGGAAGCCCCAAGCTGCAGGAAAGGTCTGTGACTGGCAGTTTAGAGACAGAACAAAGGAGTGCTTTTATCCCAATCAGTAGGTACCACAATGTTAGCATACTTTAAAGATAATGACATATATTTGGTGGTTAATCACTGAAGAGTGAACATTTGGGGTGTTATTTCAGATGTTTGGATTTCTTCTCNAAGAAAAGGAAGCCCCAAGCTGCAGGAAAGGTCTGTGACTGGCAGTTTAGAGACAGAACAAAGGAGTGCTTTTATCCCAATCAGTAGGTACCACAATGTTAGCATACTTTAAAGATAATGACATATATTTGGTGGTTAATCACTGAAGAGTGAACATTTGGGGTGTTATTTCAGATGTTTGGATTTCTTCTCTGTTTAAAAAAAAAAAAAAAAAAAAAAACCTGCTATACTTCAAAGGAAATGTTAGTTCTAATTTTTTACACTTCAGATGTTTGGGAAACTTCAAATAACGGTTCCAAATCTGATCACTAAATATTTCTTTTGTTGCATAGAAACTGACTTTTAAGTCACTGTATTTACTAAAAAGCAAAGGGAAGAGCTGGTCCTCTCCAGCCACATTCTCTGGGCTCCCAGGCTCAGCATGCTTCGTATTTAATTGCACACAATCCAAACATTCTCTACATACAGTTCTCACAGCACCTTCCACTCAGCAAGCCCAGAGCTTCTGGCCTCTCCTATTTTGAAATCCATGTAGCCAACCTCAGCATTTTTGAAAAATTTTTATATTTAAGTACTTTATAGCACTTAGATCTTTTTTTCCTATCTTGTATTTTTAAACACACTTAATGTATGTGCTTCATTTACAGTTGTATGAAATAGATATTCCTTTAATTATAGTTATTAAAAGTATATCAGTCTACTTTGACACAAATTGAGGTCCATTGAGATGTGTCCTACTTAGTTCTGAAGTTAGATCAGTACATCCACAGAGTGCTTTCCATCTCTAGAGGCCCTCCATGCCCAAATGCCATCTGTTTTCTGCCCTTCATCCCACCCACCTCCTTGAGTTGGGTATTCTCTCAGAGGATTCTCTCTGTACTCTTTGCAGAGAATACTCTGAGTCTTCTCTCTCTGGGTCATATTTTTCCTGCTTCTTTATTCCTTCTTTTATTCTCTTACTGTACCAATATCAAAGACAATATCATAACCAAAGAGATACTATGTTAGTTGGGATAACTGATGCTAGCTACTGTAAAAAACAAATAGCAACTTTCAATGACATACTTTATTTCTTGTTTTGCAAAATCTAATATACCTCCCCTCCAAACAGTGACTCAGGAGTCCCAGTTCCTTCTCTCCTGTGGTTGCATATTTCAAACCCTTGGAATCCTTCATTTTTAGCAGAGTGGCCTGGGAAAAAAATAGAGAGAGTGGAAATCTACTTGAAATATAATGTGGTCAGCACTAGAAGTTCATTGGCCAGAGCTCAGTCACGTGACTGATATAAGAGGGGCCAGGAAATACTTGAACTGGAGCACTGTGAAGGAGCACATGCAGGTAAGCACCAAGAGCCTGTACCACACAGAGAGCCTCTCCTTTTTTCCATCCACAGATTGGTCCTGGGTGTTCACTAGAAGGACTGATGTGGAAGCTGAAACTCCAATACTTTGGCCACCTGATGTGAAGAGCTGACTTATTTGAAGAGACCCTGATGCTGGGAAAGATTAAGCGCAGGAGGAGAAGGGATGAGAATGAGGCAGGAGGATGAGATGGTTGGATGGCATCACCAACTCAATGGACATGGGTTTGGGTGGACTCCGGGAGTTGGTGGTGGACAGGGAGGCCTGGCATGCTGCAGTCCATGGGGTCGCAGAGAGTCAGACACGACTGAGCAACTGAACTGAACGGAACATCTTAGGTGACCAATGCTTATTTCAGGTGCGTGTTTTATGTACACCCTCCTCTTACCATCCACCACCATGTTGCTCTCGCTGTCTTCACTCTCTGGCAGTATCATTTTGACTCACCCAGAGCTTTTCTTTGCACAGTTCCAGTAAGTTACTCCCTGCCAACCCTTCCCACTGTATTTCAAATTCCAGGGAAGAATCAAACATTTTCAAAGCTGATATCCTTGCCTCAGTTGCATTGATCCCTTCAATGTTTGCAAGCAATGAAAAAATAAGGGAGAAATAAGCCAATAGAATCCTCAGCTACCATAGGAAACTATTAATAAGAGTAAGAAGCAATCAAAATGGCTATGGTGAAAATTCTAGAAAAGAAAGAAGCTGAAATAAGAACTTAGAGGTTTTCATAAAAGACGCACACAATAATGCTTGATACTCTGATACAAGTTTACACTCTTTCAAAATCCCCTGAGATGAAAAGGTAAACCCTTAGTGCCAGAATAGAACGCCTGGGGGTAGAAACTAGAGTTATGAAAGACAAGTGCTCCAAAGAACAAGCTGCGTGAGGAAATATCTTGCAATTTTCAGACCTGAGGTCAGTGACCCAAAGATGAGTCGAAATATTCTGAAAAACAATCTCTTACAGCAGACGTCACTACAAAACCAGATATTTTTCTTCACCGGAAACAAAAGAAAAAATAATAATAATGAAAAGACCTCACAGCAATTCTGGAATTCAAAACCATCCAAACACTGCTGGGAAAATAAATAGAGGGTGATACTATGAGATTTCCTGTAGCTGTCAAATTAATCATTTACAGTAAAATTAAAAGTTCCTATTTGACTTAATTATAATGATGTTACGTTTTCTTTCTAAAGCATGTTACAGTTTTTCAAACTTTGTTTAGCTTTATCTTATTAATTTCTTCATCTGTATCTCTTCAATGACTTGTGGGAGTATAACAATTCTTCTGATTTAAATTGACTTTCTGTTGGTGCTGGAGAAGACTCTTGAGAGTCCCTTGGACAGCAAGGGCATCAACCCAGTCAATCCTAAAGGAAATCAACCCGAATAGTCATTGGTAGGACTGATGCTGAAGCTGAAGCTCCAATACTTTGGCCACCTGATGTGAATAGCTGACTCACTGGAAAAGACTCTGATGCTGGGAAAGATTGAGAGCAGTAGAAGAAGAGGGTGACAGGATAAGATGGTTGGATAACATCACCTACTCGATGAACATGAATTTGAGCAAACTCCAGGAGACAGTGAAGGGCAAGGAAGCCTGGTAAGCTGCAACCCCTGGATTCACAGAGATGGACACAATTTAGCAACTAAACAACAACAAATTGTTGCTGTTGAAACTTTTTTTTTAATCTAAACTAAAGCTTTACACAAAGCCTTTCTTGACTGAATGGGATAATAGTAGCTATAATTAAAAGTGAAAAAACAACTTAGATCAAAATAAAAAATTCCCTGGCTCCTTTACTTACAGGAAATCATAGATTATTCTTTTCTAAAGGGTAAAAAAATAATCTTGTGTGAGTAATAAGACAAATTTTTACACAAATAACCAATAACATGAGCTAGACAGATGTTGTTTATAAATTCTTTCACTTGTGCCATTTCTCTGGAAAGTTATTCAATTTAGGAAAAAGAAAATCATTTAAAGTGCAAGAGAATAGATGCTTTGCTATTAAAACCTTATTATAATAGCAACAGACAAAGTTTGAATCATTTTTAATGTTAGTTTATCTAAATTATAAAATCATGAACATGAATAGTGTGACAGGTCCTTTTGGTTGCAGAAAGATCCACGTGTAACCAGCTTCCATGATATGAGGAAATTGACAATTTATTACAAAATTACAGGTCATGGTATGGAGCTGTCTTCTCTACTTCTGTCCCTCCCTTTAGGTGAGATTTCTGTGCTTTGCAGGTAGATATGGAAGAAAATGTGGCTGACAACATGTACCAACGTATCCTGCATTTAAGAGAATACTTCAATCCAGTCCCAATTCTTAATTCTTACAAATGAATCTCAGGTTATTCTAGTTTGAATCAAGGTTGAACCTCTGATTCAATCAACTTTGGTAGGGGCTGGGTCATTTCATACAATGGGGATTAAAGGTCCACTGCTGGTACTGTTCAAGGAAAACACGATATACGGTAATAAACGGCAAGAACACTTTAAGTGTTAAAGCCTGGAAAAGTAAGCTTGAAGTGAAACTCGTTCAGCCATGTCCGACTCTTTGTGACCCCATGGACTGTACCCCACCAGGCTCTTCTGTCCTTGGGATTTCCCGGGAAAGAACACTGGAGTGGGTTGCCATTTCCTTCTCCAGGGGATCTTCCCAACCCAGGCATCAAACCCGCATCTCCTGCTTTTCCAGCAGATTCAGGCTGTTTCCTGAATCTGCATTTCAGGCAGATTCAGGCTAAATCCCCAGGGAAGCCCCTTCAGTTATATTATCAACTGAAGCATGACAAATTACACAAAAGAAACGTATCTTGAAACAAAACATATTTATTATATCACACAATTTCTGTCAGCAATCTGGGAACCGCTTAGCTAGGAGCTTCTGGCTCAAGAGAGCTCAAGGGGTTGCAGTCAAGCTGCCAGCCAGAGCTGCGGCTTCATGTGGAGTCAGCTGATGGGTTGACCACGATTAGAGGCTCCACTTCCAAAATGGCTTCCTCAGATGACTGCTGGCAGAGGCCTCGGTTCATCAAAATGTAGGCTCCTCAGAGGTGCCTGAGTGTCCCGACCCATTTCAACTGCTCTCCCTGGAGTGAAAGGTGCACGCTCATGAGAGGGAGAGAGCACCACGGGGCCTTTTTATGACTCTCATCTCCAAAGTCGCACACCACAACTTCTGCTTTATACGGTCGGTTGGAAGCGATTTATTAAATCCATCCTCAAGGAGAGGGAAATTAGGCTCCACCTCACAAAGGAAATGAAACCCTGTAACTCAGATCGGGCTTTGAACCCACCGCAGCCTTTTAACTGAGATTACACTTGGTCTCAGGACCTAATGAGGTTCAGGTTCGCGATGTTTCATCATAGAAAGAGTTCAATGACAAAATGATAGGTAAGAAGTGGATTTATTTAGAGAGAAACACACTCCACAGACTGAGTGTGGGCCAGCTCGGAAGGAAAGAAGCCCCAGGGTACTGTGTTGTCAGTTTTTAAGCTAGTGAGTGGGAGTATTCCAGCTCTTTGGGGGAAAGGGGCAGTGATTTCCTTCCAGGAGCTGGGCCACTGCCTCCTTTTTGACCTTTATGTTGGCCTTGGAACTGCCATGGTGCCTGTGGATGTGTCATTTAGCTTACTGATGTGTTACAATGGTGCCCACGTGGCTCAGACGGGAAAGAATCTGTCTGCAATGCAGGAGACCAAGGTTCGATACCTGCCGGGGAAATTTCCTGGAGGATGGAACAGCTACCCACTCCAGTTTTCTTGCCTGGAGAATTCCATGGCCAGTTACAACTCATGGGGTCGCGAAGAGTTAACTGAGCAGTTAACATAGACGTGTTACAATGAGGGTCATGTGGAGGTCAACTCGTCTGCCATCTTGGACCCATTTGGTTCTAATCAGTTTATGTTGTGTCCAGTGACTAAGTCATTCTTTCCAAAGTCGTGCCCTACCCCCTTCCCTCCTGTTTCAGAAGGACTATCATAGAGCTTGTGGATGTGTTTTTAAAGCTGCCATTGATTTTTCAGGCACATCTTCTGAGTTAACCTTTAAGCCAGTAGTCAATTTTTATTTTTCAATTGACTGCATTGTACAATTCACCAAAGGGGTGGAGGTGGTATTATGATTTACAATAAGAACTGTGTTTTGGGTCTTCATCCCATTTCTGGCATAGAGTTCCTTGAGTGGTGAGAGTGACAAAGGTGTTTTCTGTTAAGTTAATTGGGTGACGAGCCCCCCGCCCACCCCCACCACCTAAGGCAGGGAAGGGAGGGAGCCTACAGGTTGAGTCATTCACTAATGGCCAACGACTTAGTCAATCTTGCCTTGTAATCAAGCCTCCTTAAAAAACCCAGAAGGAGAAGATTCGAAGAGCTCCAGGATGTTGGGCACAGGGAGAGTCAGGGGGAGAGTGCAGACGCTCTGTTGCCTCTCCCAGGCCGGCACTGGGAGTCTCTCCGTTTGGCTGTTCCTGCGTTATGTCCTTTCACAGTAAACCTGTGATCCAGTAAGTAAAATGTTTCTCTGCATTCTGTGAGCCACTCTAGCAAGTTTTTTTACCCAAGGAAAGAGGGGATCACTGGAACCTCCAGTGGGTAGCCAACTGGTCTGAACCACAGGCGACAGTCTGGCATTGCTGTAGTATCTGAATGGAGCCTTAGGGTTGGGTGGGGTGAGACACAGTCTTGTGGGACTGACTGTGTGGAATCTGGTACTATCTCTGGGTAGATAAAATGTCAAAATTGAGTTGATTTGTAGTTGATTTGTAGGACTCTGCTCATATCCCCAGAGACTTGGTGGTGGCGAGGGGCAACCCTCGCCACACACCCGTTATAAATTGAGTTCTTAGAAGACCAAAAGGATCATAGCTCAAAATACTTGCTTCCGTTTCAATTTTCCAGAAAAGTTGTTTAGTTTCTATGTATGCTATTTAATTGGAGAAGGCAATGGCACCCCACTCCAGTACTCTTGCCTGGAAAATTCCATGGATGGAGGAGCCTGGTGGGCTGCAGTCCATGGGGTCATGAAGAGTCGGACACAACTGAGTGACTTCATTTTCACTTTTCACTTTTATGCATTGGAGAAGGAAATGGCAACCCACTCCAGTGTTCTTGCCTGGAGAATCCCAGGGACGGGGGAGGCTGGTGGGCTGCTGTCTGTGGGGTCACAGAGAGTCAGACATGATTGAAGTGACTTAAAAAATGCTATTTAATCAAATGTATTGATTACTTATACACTTGGTAATACATTTATCCTTTCCTTTTAAATTCATTATTGAGCTCAGACTCTAACCCAGAACAATTAAATCGGAGTCTCTTAGAGAAGGGCTTGGTATTGGCAGTTTTGTATAATTCTTCTGGTGATTCTAATATACGGGTAGCAACGAGAACCACTCAACCCGATAGTAATTTTGGAAGTCTTTTTCAGCTCCAATTTTCCGTGATTTATTCCCTTCCATAATGACCTTCTGGCTTGATAGCAGGTCCCTCACATAAGACCTGTACAAGAGTTTGCAAGTAGTACTGAAAGAGGTTCAAGAGACAGGACAGGGCAAGATAATAGGTATTTCACCATTTCCTGGCACATGGTGTGTCTTTAGCTGTTTAAATATATGAAAAACTTATTCCCATTTGGGAACTCTTTCTTTGATTGAGAGGATGCCTGGGATACCACTTGCATCTGCTTCTGTTGCTAGATTGTAACTAAGATTATAACTAAATACACAGCATTTCCCTCCACTGGAATAGGAACAGCATTCAAGAGACCAGAGAGGACCCCCTCGGAGATCCATCCTAAGGGAGACCTAGTATGCCTAGGATACATTTCTTGGGGTTTGCTGGCTCAACATATAATTGCCTGCTTCATATGAAGACTGCACCTGAGGGTAACAGAGGCATCAGCTTCCTTCTTCCGTGTTTCTATATGCAGAACTTTTACAAAGTCATTTCTCTTTGACTGGCTACAGACCTCTCTCCTCTGGGTGGAGCTGAGCTCACTGAAAGCAGGGTTATTTTGAAAACACCACACCTATAACTGAAAAGGATTTGTTAAGGCCTTTTATGATCTATCTTTTTTCTGTGGCCTCTTACACCATCCAAAATCAAACCAGCGGAATCCAAGACCCAGGTGGCAGCTGTTCATGCTTGGCACCCCAAAGCCCTTGGGACTCAGTGCGTGACTCTTCAGTGAGATCAGATGTAACCGATGAGGCATCTCTCGCTACTTTCTAATTATTTCCATTGCAAAAGGCCTTGAGTTATTTGATGAATCATGTCATTTTTATTGAAAAGTAAACCAAGGGTGATAAAAGACCTATGGCCCCACACACAAGAACCATAGGTTCATAATTGGGATCCAGAGGAAGAAAATCTGTACATACTGTATACGTGGGTTCTGGGCACCAGGAATTGTGGCCAGAAGGCACATCTTGTCTACCACACATTTCAGCAAGAGTAGGGATTATGGTTTGCTTTTTTAAAGGGAGCTATTTTTAGCTAAAGATAGATTGGTACATAGGTGATTTTTAAAAATTATTCCTTATGTTCCAATTCCCTTCTTATAACCATTTAATATAATAATTATTGATTGCTAGGAATGTTTTGGGCACTACTTCATGGTCTTCCTATATTTAATCTTACTTAATCCTCCCAACATTTCTAAAAGCTAATTGCTTGATTATTCCTGTGTTACAGAAGAGGAAACTGAAACCCAGAATAATTGAAATCTTTAATCAAGAATGATTTCCACCTCAGCTTTTTCCTCCCTAGCCTCTTCTAGCTTTCTTTCTGTTCCACCTTAATTTTTCTGCTTTTTCTCTCTCTTTTTTTTTTTTTTTTTGCTGGGGTGGGGAGTAGTGGGCATAGGTGGGTTTTTCTTCTTCTTTCTTGTCTCTGTTACTTGCTTCTCTGGGCTTCAGGAGCAAGAGTTCAATTTTAGAAGCATAAATGTTGAACTCACATAAGAGAAAACAAGTACAAGCCAAGTTGAGGTGAAATCGCTGTGCAAAGAGTAGAAAAACACCAGGTCAACGGAGCAAGGATTTACTCCTAACCCATGCCCTCCCGCATTCCTGTCCTCCAAAGAGGTCTGCTCACTCACCTAACTGATGAAACAAGCTTACTGAGGAGGGCAAAGTGAAGAGAAGAGCCTGCAACAAAATCTGCCCCACCTCCCACCCACTTACTCAGAGCAGGAGGCTAAACATCACCTCTGCTGGTATAGCTGCAGTTTAGCTCTCAACACTGGGGGCCAAGCATCCCAAGGTATCTGGGAGACTCAGACATGTGAAATTTGAGCCATAATGTCTTCCACTTGTATAACCTCTTCACAAGGAGTATTCTCACATGTCATCTCATATAATCACTTACATATTTTATTCATCGAAGTGTATGAAGTTTGAAATTAAAGTAAGGATGCTATTCCCTCAAAATAGCTTGAGACTTTGATTTTAAACAAATCCCATCTTCATGGTCCACGTTAATAGTTTTCTGATGCAGGTTCATGAAACACAGACAGGACTTGGTGGCACAAACTAGAACTCTCTCTGAAGACATCTGTGTAAAGAGCTATGGGTAGTTCCTGCCTATAAGCAAGTCAGCAGTATGCCACTGAAATACTGGACTCCACTGGCTGGGTGTGAGGCCTCTCCCTGTAGCCTTGCAGAAGTCTCTACTGATTTTCTAGATAGCTCATGAATGGGAGAGGTCCTCAGGTGACAAGGACTCAGAAAGACTTTTTATGGAAAACTGAGAAACTGGATTTAGAGAATCAGCCAAGGGTTTAATTAATCTTCACAGTCAGCTTGTGACCTTTCCATATACTGATGTCTCAAGGATCTGTGAAGGGCACTGGTATGAGATTATTGCATTCCCCTTAATCCTTACTTCAAGGCGCCTGCTGGTTAGCTTTGTGTTCCCAGAAGCCCTATGGTCCTGCCAGCAATTTGAGCCCTTCCCAGATTAGAAGTCGTTTAGAAGTGTTTTATCAATGAAAGAACAAAATGTTAATTCCTACTGGCTCTCTGGAATCTCCAGATCCACACAGAAATATCCTTATATATAAAACAAGGTTGGGAAGCTCCCACAACTCCTAGAAGCAACACTCATCTTGAAAAGTAAATTGGTTTGTTTCCAGTCCAGGGAGATACTTCAATCTGAACTCTGCTAATCAGGCAAATAAGTAAACATATAAAATGTATAATAATATAAGTAATATAAAACATTTACTTTTATAGAGTGAATGTAAAATTTATCATTTAAAGCAAGACACTTCAGGGACTTCCCTGGTGGTCCAGTGGCTAAGACTCCATGCTCCCAGTGCAGAGGACCTGGGTTCAATCCCTGGTCAGAGAACAGAGTTCACATGCCACAAGGAAGACTTGGCACAGCCAAATAAATTTTAAAAGTAAATAAATAAAAATAAATATTAAAAACAAAGGATGACACTTAAGATCAAGAAGGACTGCTACTAACAGTCACAGCAGGACAACACATAAAAACCTGGAATGTCCTGGGCAAAATAGGGCATGTGGTCAACCCAACCATCAGTGAATATTTAAAACAGCTTTTCTCTGTTTCTCATAATGTTTTTATTACATTAGAGCGTGGCAAGGATCTTCACTTTCTTTTTTATACTGAGAAGTGGATTTGTTCTACTTTCCTGAAAAATAATCTTATATTCTAAGTCTCAGCTAATCTGTTCTGAACTTCATTGTATAATCTACTTCTCTGAAACTGAGCTGTAGGTTTCCCACATATCTAAGTTTCTGTGAACCCTTCAGAAGATTATTTTAAAATACCTACAGTCCTTCCCATTATTTCAACATTTCTTCAAAGACTTTTAGTTTTATTTTGAACAACTTCAAAGTTTATTTTGGAAGGAAAATGTCAGTTTTTCCCTAAAATTCGCCAGGTTTTGGTAGAGCAATGGACTCACATTTGGGAAGAACTTTGAGTACCTGACTATATCAATAACTTACTGGCCAATATCAAATGATATAGACTAATTGTCCAACCCCTACCCCGTCAGTCACTTGCCTACCTAAATTTATATATTGACATAGATATAGAAATACAGAGACAAAAATGTAGGTTAATTGGTAGACAGATACATGTATTCTTTTGGGCCTAGGTGAGACAAACACACAGGGAATATCAGTTTGAATATTCTAGATTTTAAGAGGGTTCCTTTGGCTACATTTTCAAATTTTAATTTTATTTAACAGGGCGCTATTTATTTTATCTCCTGCTGTACACACTTCTGTAAGCTTTCTCAAATTCTTTGGAATCAAGAAAAGTACCAAAAAACAATCACAGGGCTGTGATGAAGGATATGGAAGCTGGGGTGGGGTGAGGGTTTAAGCAATGGCTAGTTAGGGACAAAAATCATATGGCATCTGCAAGGAATGAAGAGGAACCCTGTGTGTGGATCCTCCAGTTTGGATTATTAGGTTTTTTTATCTATTTATTTAACTTGGCTGCTCCAGATCTTAGTTGCAGCATTGAGAGTCCTTTGTTGTAGCACGTGGGATCTAGTTCTCTGACCAGGGATCAAACCAGGCCCCCCTTCATTGGCAGCAGAGAGTCATAGCCACTGGACCAGCAGGGAAGTCCCAAGGCATCTTTAATTTACCCATTTTCTCCCCTGTGTTAGCATCCAGATATTAGTTGCCACTTTTGCAGTAGCTGATATAGTCGCTCAAGGTAAGGGTACGATTCTAAGGGATTTCCAGAATACCTGTTTTCCAATAAAATGATCAGCTGTTTATGGACATTCTAAACTTTAATATGTTGGCATTGGGAAGCTGTTCTGGATTATTTTGAGTACTAAAATATGCTTTCGAAAGATTGGGCAATGAATAAAATAACATTTACACAGTGCTTGCTCTGAACTGAGCACCAAGTAGTTCATGTTAATTATATCACTGAATTTTCCAAGCAATATATGTAAGGTAGATACTTTTATAACACCCATTTTGCAGGTGAAAAGAAACAAGATCTATTTGTATTGAAATAACTTGTGCAATTCATCTAACTATAAAAAGGTGGAGATGAGCCAAATGTCTGCTGCTGCTGCTGCTAAATCACTTCAGTCGTGCCCGACTCTGTGCGACCCCATAGACGGCAGCCCACCAGAATCCCCTGTCCCTGGGATTCTCCAGGCAAGAACACTGGAGAGGGTTGCCATTTCCTTCTCCAGTGCATGAAAGTGAAGTAGCTCAGTCATGTCCGACTCTTAGTGACCCCATGGACTGCAGCCCACCAGGCTCCTCCGTCCATGGGATTTTCCAGGCAAAAGTACCGGAGTGGGGTGCCATTGCCTTCTCCAATACAGACTAGATTGACTAGAATAAAACACTGAAAGCAGGAAAAGGATGTAACTAACTCCTGCAGTAGTCCAGATACAAGAGGATGAAGCAAAGGGAAGGGGTTGGGAGGTCAGGAAGATGTTACAAAGTGAGAAACAATAGGATTGTGATGCTTTTGTGGGTTTGCCAGGTAGTAAAGATGGCACTAGATATGACTGTCTTGATAGTGCTTCATCAACACTGATAAACTGGTCAACACTGGCAAAAGAATAGACGTTTTGTTAAGTGAGGGAATAGTTCCTCTTTGGACATTTTTGAATTAAAGGATATCTAGAATCAACAAATGTGATATATTGATATAGTTTGCAAAGGAAAACAAAATACCCAAATGAACGTTTGCTGGATTTCTCTACAGTGTTCCACCTCACTAAGAAAAAATATATCTTGGTAGGACATACAGGATGTCTAACAAGAGTCATATAAGGGAAGCTCAAGAGAGAGGGGATATATACCTAGTTATGACTGATTATTGTTGTTGTATGATAGAAGCCAACAATTATCCTCCAATTAAAAAAAAAGGACCATATAAAGGACATATTATAATTTTGTGGCTGAAATATCAGGCTCTTAAGAACTTAAATAACTTGTAAAAACAACCAAACCTTTTGTGTTTCTTTGATCAATAATAAGTTAGAATACTTATTATTCTAAGTATTTAGACGATTTTTCAGCTCAGGAGAGCTCAAAGTGTGAAGAGGGTGCAGGAAGGAATGAACAAATGAGAGACGATGAATGAATGCTTGGTATGCGAATTTAAGAAGAAATAAATGCTCCCCACTTGGAACTTACTTTTCCTGCTTTTCCACTAACCCCTGTAGTTTGTTTTCTTTAAAATATTACTCAAAATTTAGCCTTCATTTCTTAAAGCTTTCTAAATGGGACATCATTTGCCTCTAATCCCTTTGCTGTTGTTCAGCAGCCCTTCACATACCTAAGTGTAACCTCAAGATATTTCTGCTTAGAGCCTATATCAATGTTGGGCTTACTGTCCTTTAGGAAATACTGCTGTCCCAAAGGACTAGACAGCAACTTTCAGTCTTTACTTTGTTCAGAAGTTCGTGCTAGGCCATATTTTGAGGTTCACTGGGCAAACAGAACTTGGGCATTGACTGTATCTCTGCATGTGTTTGCAGGCTCACTTCTTGCCTTCTGACTTTTAAAGCACTAGTCGGGGGAACAGGTTTCTTTCTGCTAACTGAGTCTTGACAGATGAACTCCTCCTTGTTGGGAAGTATTTTAATCCTTGCCAAACTAATTTACCTAGTTGATTGACTGGAGTTAAAATTCAACTGCAAAATGAGAGCACATTGTTCTCTTCCTTGTGACAGATTCATGTCCGTTGGAGTATGTTATCTTCAACAAAAGATGACCGATGCAGGAGGTGACTCAGGATTAACAAGGTTTGGCCATGTTCATATAACTTTTTAACCTCTTATTGGAAAAGTGCTTTGGGGACCATACATGTTGATCTTAATCTGTGTATGCTCAGAATCAGAATTGCCTTCTATAAGTTCAACTTTTTCTCCAAAGGCAGTGGGGATTAGTAAATAGTGTTTCCAGAAAGTTCAACCTATATTTGAGACCAGTTTAAATGACAGCAGATGTGAATTCAGTTGTTCCTTAGAACAGAGGTCCTTGAACTTTAGGATGTCTCGAAGCACCTGGAGGGCTGGCCCAGGGCCCCAGAACTTTGGATGCAGCAGGTCTGGGATGAAGACCAAGACTGGATATTTCTGTCAAGTTCTGAGGCAAAGTGGGTTCTCCTGACACTTTGAGAACCACTGCCCTGGGAATTGTACAGTCTGACCAGTGGGACTAAGAGCAAAAACATCCAAGGGAAGTTGTGTAAACTTCTCCAGAGAGGTTCAGATGTGGTCATTTTAAATTAGGTCTGGTTTTTATTTGTTTTCTTATCTTTTGTATATTGTTTTGGAAGGGAGTTATTAAGGGGGAAAAAGGTGGCTTCTAATACTCACATCTAGATATAGTATTATTTTACTGAATGTCTATGGATGCCTGCTTCTAAATCCAATAGCTCCCCTCACACCTTCTCCCTGCACCCAGAACAGAATAAAAACAAAGCAAAAATCCAAACTGGATGTTGTCTCCAACCAGCACTTAAAAAGTTAACAACAGCACCAAACAGAGTCGCTCAGGTCAGTGGAGGGTAAAACCAGCATTTGGAAATGCTGTGAGAACACAAATAGTTTAAACTGTAGAAGAGGCCCGAGGAAATTACAGAGGGAAAACTTTCCATCCAAGGTTCCAGTTGCCAAGGAGTTTGTGTAGGTTGCTGGAGACCTCACCCCTCCGTGGCTCCTCTGTGACTCACTGTGTCCCTGGGAAGCCTCAGATTCAGCAACCAGAGAGAATTCAGACTCGGCCTTTGAAATGCACCAGGGAACTTGGCTTCTAAAACATGGATGTTTCTGATCAAATAGCTAATACTCTGGTTCCTAGAAATCAGTCTGGTTCTGGCCCAGGTGCAAAGGTTGAGATCAGAGAAAGCTGTGTCATGGGCCCCCTTGCAGCTGCAGGAGAGAGCAGGGCAGGGTTAGAACACACTTGGACCCAGTTGAGATGTCTGGTCAGTTTGGTACATCAAAGTTACTCTTGCTATGTTCTTGGAATCCAGCTCCCAGATTCCCCTGTTTTGAAGTTGGATGGCCGCCTACAGGTAGAAACTCCCAGCCATGAAGTAGCTTTTCTTTCTGGATACCATCTTACTCTTTGCCACTGTACGTTTTGCCCTTGCTGGTCCAAATTCATTACTAACCAGAGACAGATATGTTCATTTTCCTTTCCATAACAATGAGGAGAAGACAACCTAGCGCTGCAGTGCTTAATCAAACTTTCCCTGGATTTGGATCAGCACTTTAGTGTGCATGTAAATTATCTGAGCATCTTGTAAAAAAAAGTAGAATCTGATTCAGTAGGTCCGAGTTGGGGCCTGAGCTTCTGCCTTTCCAACAAACTCCCAAGTGCTGAGCCTGCTGTTCTGAAGAGCAAGCTTGGAGTAGCAAGGGGATTCTTTCTCAACTTGGGCTTCTCAATTCTATCACCCTGAGAGGGCTGGGTGTTTGCTCTTTTTTTTGAGACCAATACCCGGATGCCCAGAGATTTTGATTTGATTAGTCTGGGGGTGGGGGGCAAGAACTTCCTAGGTGCTTTATTATGCAACCAGGATTGCAAAAACAAATTCAAATGAATGTTTCTATGGGTAGCAATCCTAAGTGGGTCACAATCAGAAATAATGTTAGAAATACTGTCTAATTATAACATGATCTACTGTGTTCTGCTCAGTTCTAAAAATTTATGTTGCAACTATTTGACTTTGCTGTTATAGTGTGAAAGACACTGATAACATGCAAACGAATGGGCATCGTTGTGTGAAATTTGTATTTTGTACTAATTTTACATATCACAAATTGTTTTCTAGTGTGTTTTTTAATCATTTAAGAATATAAAATCATTATTAGCCCATGATCCCTGTGTAGATCGTCTACCCAGATTGAGATATCCTCTTGGTTCTGACTCTCAATTTGATGCAATCTGTCCTAACCAATTGCCTGAAACTTGGTCCCAGAGTGTCTCCTATTATGGTTGGCTACTTCATATTGTTTTGATTAAAATCACCTGCATTTAGACGTGCGGGCTATTGTGGTTGCAGTAATAATAATAATTGTTGTTGTTAAAACAAAATAGTATTTTGGACTTTAAAAGTCAATGTCAAAGGCCTGTTACATATGGCAAAGTAGTGCTGGTGAAGAACTGAATCACTGGGTAGCAGACACGTGTGTTCATACTTTGTGTAGCATCATTTCACTCTGATAGTGAAATCCCAATGCCTTACTTAATAAATTGGCAGTTTATCACTATAAGGAATAAATCTGCAAGGTGTGCTTTGCAAATTAACAATTGATGACAAATAATTACTCAATGCAAGTAAGTTCCTTAACAGAAAACATGATTCTTTCATATTATTTATAGGACACTTTTGTTCTTGAACAGAAAAGGAAGCAATTTCAATATAAGTCATAATTGAAACACCCCTCCCTTCTCTGTTACTTAGTATATTATATATTTTGTAGTAATCTGTTATTGAGCTTTTTTAAGCCATCCAAGAGACCAGAGATAACAGTCCATTGAGTACTTTTCGGGGTGGGGGAAAGTGTTTCACTTATTTTGGCTATAATAATAAATAATGAATGCCCACTGTCCACCTGGTATTCAGCTCAACTCTTGAGGATACAGCAGATGTGGTCTATTATTTTTAACATGTTTCCATGACTTCTGAATTCATAGAGCTTACCGTCTATCTCATGGCAGAAACAGCTCTTGGGCAGCTACAAATAAGTCTGTATTATCAAGCATGATAAAGCTAAATGTAAGTGCTGCAAAGAGAGTACATTAGGGAGAATCAGTTGTGATGAGCTGTTTCATGGGAGGCATCTTTGAAGAGTCACATTTAGTCAAAGCCTAAAAGAAGCAGTGGTTACTCGAAGATGAGAGTGAATTTCTCCTAGGCAGAGAAGATCCTATGTGAAAACTCTGAAGGGAGAGGCAAGTGGCAGTTTCAGAGGGCTGTGAGACTGTTGCAACCAGAACCCAGATAGGCTGGAGGAGAGTTATACAAGCTGAAACTAAAAGTAGCAGAGCCAGACCACAGACAGCCTGGTGGCTGGGTAAGGATATTGCCCTTTATTCAAAGGGCAAATGGGAACAAATCTTTAAACACTTTCATAGGGTGGTTACATGAACAGATTTTCATTTTTAATCTCCAAGGGAGACAAAACTCATGTCGAGTTTATCTATCTTCAAGGCCAACAGAGTAGTATGTAATTGAACCAAATACCCATTCGCTGCTGCTATGAAATACCCAGCATCACTCAGGCTACTGCTTAGAATAGAGTTGGGAAGATGTGCCAAGAATGAAAGTGGAAGATCTGTGGTCAGATGCTGTGTTCCAGGCCAGAGATGATGGCATTTTTGGACAAGGATGTGTGCTGTGCTTAGTCACTCAGTCATGTCTGACTCTACGACCCCACAGGCTATAGCCCACCAGGCTCCTCTGTCCATGGAATTCTCCAGGCAAGAGTACTGGAGTGGGTAGCTGTTCCCTTCTTCAGGGCATCTTCCCAACCCAGGGATAGAACCCAGGTCTCCCACATTTCAGGTGGATTCTTTACCATCTGAGCCACCAGGGAAGCCCTAGGACAAGAATAGCAGTGGTAGAAACGGAGCAAAGAGGATACATTCATGAGACGTTTTAGAACTAGAATAAGATGACTGCTTATTGACTGGATGTAAGGAACGGGGGGAGAAGGAGAAATGAAAGGTGACTTCCAGATGTTGCTTGAACCATTCTATTCAGGGAACATGGGAGGAGACTTCAGTTTCATGGGATAGATTAATCAGTTTGGAAACTTGTAATCTGAGATGTCTGTAAAATAGCCAAGTGGGACAATGTATGTGCAAGCTATTGGTATGTACGTCGTATTTAATTTAGGTTTTGTCATAAATGCTTACTACCTACCACATGCCATGCACTATTCTAGTCACTGAGACTATAAAAAGAAACAAAACAAAAAGTTTCATATATGAAGTCCTCTCAAGGCACAGTGCTTACATTAACTAGAATATACAGTTAGAGACAATTAGAGCAAGAGGAGTGCCTCAAGGTGACAATTAAGAAGGGAAAGATGAAGATAGGGAACAAGCCATAAGAGCTAGAAAAGTGGGCTCCAGACCAGATGGTCAGCAACTGTGGATCCTTGAAGAAGTGAGTAGATGTGTATCAGTTCAGTTCAGTTCAATTGCTCAGTTGTGTCCGACTCTTTGCAACCCCATGAACCACAGCACGCCAGGCCTCCCTGTCCATCACCAACTCCCGCAGTTCACTCACACTCATGTCCATTGAGTCAGTGATGCCGTCCAGCCATCTCATCCTCAGTCGTCCCCTTCTCCTCCTGCTCCCAATCCCTCCCAGCATCAGAGTCTTTTCCAATGAGTCAACTCTTTGCATGTATATGAGGGAGTGATAAGGCCAGTGAGGTGAACAACAAGGAACTGGAAGAAGGAAGAGGGTCTGAATCTACGGAAATTTGTAGTCCATGGAACATTGGTTTCTAAACATGGTTGGATGTCACTGGAGGATTTTTGAACCGTGGAGTGATGTTATCCAATTTGTATTTTTCAAAATCTGTCTCTGAAAATAGATTATAGGGTCTGGTGAGGAACCGGGAGATTCATTAGGAAACGGGTGGAGTCCTCCTACGCATGTATTATGTTAGTGATTTGAGCTGAATTGTGTCTTGCCTGGAATCAGTATTGTTGAAGCCCTAACCCCAAGTGCAATGGTACTTGGTGATGGGCCTTTGGGTGGTAATTAGGTTTGGATTAGATCATGAGGGTGGGGCCCTTAAGAGAATTAGGAATTAGATGTCTCAGAAGAATAGACACTGGAGAGCTTGCTTTGTGTCTCTCCCTCTGTCCTGTGAAGACGCAGCCAGAAGGCAACCATTCACAAGGCAGGGCGAGGGCCCTCGCAGGCAACCCTGGTCATGCTGGTACTCTGACCTCAGACTTCAGCCTCCAGAGCTGTGAGAAAAGAAACTCCTGTTGTTTAAGCCAACCAGCCTATGGTATTTGTTATGGCAGCCTGAATAGTCTGATAGGACTAACCAGAAAGGGAGAAATGATCTGATGAGGGTAATTAGGATTGGATGAGAGGGAGGGTCCAGGAATGTCCACTTACTGACTTTAGCTCATCAGAGTACTGTGCAGAGTTCTCATTTCTAGTGTAAACAAAAGCAGTGGGTGTGCCTGGCATGGGAAAGAAATTACTATGGTTTGGAATAAGATCCATCTCCCGAAGAATAAGGACAAAAGAGGAGTGTTTCAGCTCTGGCAACTAGTTTGCCTTCTATCCGTTTCCCTGTCACATTCATTTTCTGTCTCTGAAAAAGGCCAAGCCATTAAATGTAAAGAGAGCAGTTCTACAGGTTGTAGGATTAGTCAGCTCTCCAGAGAAGACTCAGAGCAGACTCCATCTGCTGCAATTTATTAGATCCCTGTGAACCACACAAGTCTGTTGACGAGTGGTAGCCAATGAAACGCCTTTGCAACAATGGAGATAATGTAATAGCCATGTCATAAAACGATTACTATCATCATGGTTACATTGGAATTGTTTCTTAATGCACTGAGCGCATGAAAGTGTTGTGTTGCTGCTGCTGCTAAGTCACATCAGTCATGTCCGACTCTGTACAACCCCATAGGGAGCAGCTCACCAGGCTTTCTCATCCCTGGGATTCTCCAGGCAAGAACACTGGAGTGGGTTGCCACTGCCTTCTCCAATGCATGAAAGTGGAAAAGTGAAAGTGAAGTCGCTCAGTCGTGTCCAATTCTGTGTGACCCCATGGACTGCAGCCCACCAGGCTCCTCCATCCATGGGATTTTCCAGGCAAGAGTACTGGAGTGGGTTGTGTTTCTACCCGCTAAATGGAATAGGTGTCTCCTCAGAGACACCTGCTGTGAGTGAGAGGTAATATCGTGAAGATTATTTCTGCCTGGAGAGCAATTGGACAGATACGTGCCAGCTGCCTGTCCCAGTGCCAGACTGTGTAACAGAGTGATTTAAATCCAACTGAAAATCAAATCAGTTAAAGCATTTAAATTTCCCAGTGAAGCAAAATTGCAGGTAGGCTGACTTCTCCTGTCTAATTGTGTGGCCCTACTTTGGGCGACAGGCTGTAGTGAGGCTTCCGTGAAGCATCAGTTCAGTCACTCAGTCATGGCCGACTCTTTGTGACCCCATGGACTGTAGCATGCAAGGCCTCCCTGTCCATCACCAACTCTCGGAGTTTACCCAGATTCATGTCCATTGAGTCGGTGATACTATCCAACCATTTCATCCTCTGTCATTCCCTTCTCCGCCTTCCATCTTTCCCAGCTTCAGGGTCTTTTCAAATGAGTCAGTTCTTCCCATCAGGTGGCCAAAATATTAGAGTTTCAGCTTCAGTATCAGTCCTTCCAACGAATATTCAGAACTGATTTCCTTTAGGATAGACTGGTTGGATCTCCTTGCAGTCCAAGGGACTCTCAAGAGTCTTCTCCAACACCACAGTTCAAAAGCATCAATTCTTTGGCACTCAGCCTTCTTCACAGTCCAACTCTCACATCCATGCATCACTACAGGAAAAACCATAGCTTTAACTAGACGGACCTTTGTTGGCAAGGTACTGTCTCTGCTTTTTAATATACTGTCTAGGTTTGTCATAGCCTTTCTTCCAAGGAGCAGGCGTCTTTTAATGTCCTGGCTGCAGTCGCTCTCTGCAGGGGTTTTGGAATGAGGCCTAGATATATTACTATTCTAGATTCTTCCTAGGATACCTGTTTCACAGTAGTTCATTCCGTATCTGTTTTTCCTTCTGAGGAGCAGAGAAGCCTGGAAAAAGGATCTTATTTTTGGTCAAATATTTGAATCTGTCCAGTTCTTTCTCAGTTCAGAGAAAGAATTCTCTGAGAAAAAATTCTTTCTCAATTCAGATTAGTGAAGAGAAGTGTCCTACCCCTACGATTATGAAATGAATGACAACTGATTTCTAGTCACTTTCCCAGGGCTCCATCAAACAATCTTTTGACCTTAAGAATGAGAGGCTGTCAAACCTGCAGCCTAGATTCATGGGCTAATTGATCATGGCTTCAGGAGCGCTGAGAAGCCAATCCTGGCACCAAATCTAGGGTTCTACCCCAGCCTTTGCTCTCTTAGTGCCAGCTCCACAACACCTGAAGGAGCCCTAATGCAGAGCTCCAGATGTGATTCACACAGCCCTCACCCATGGCTGTACCCCCACCCCACCGTGTCTATTTCCTGTAGCTTTTATTTTTGAGTGGTTTTTTTTTTTTTAATTGAAGTATGGTTAATTTACAAAGGTGTGTTAGTTTCAGGTGCACAGCACAGTGATTCAGCTAAATACAGGTATTCTTTTTCAGATGCTTTCCCTTCTAGGTTATTACAAAATACTAAGTATAGTCCTCTGTGCTATATAGTAGGTCCTCTGGGTTATTTTGCATACAGTAGTATATAAATATTAATCGCAAACTTCTGATTTATCCCTCCCCCATCATTTCCCCTTTGGTAAGCATAAATTTGCTTTCTATGTGTGTGGGTCTATTTCTGTTTTGTTTATATTCCACATCTAAGTGATATCATATGATATTTGTCTTTGGCTTATTTCACTTAGTATGATAATCTCTAGGTCCATCCCTGTTGCTACAAATGGCATTATTTCATTCTTTTTTATGTCTCAGTAATATTCTGTTGTGTACATATGGTATACCACGTCTTCTTTATCCAATCATCTATCAGTGGACATCTAGGTTGCCTACACTGCTGGTGGGAATATAAATTGGAATAGCCACTATACAGAATGGTATGGAGAGTCCTTATAAACTAAAAATAGAGCTAATATATGATCCAGCAATACCATGCCTGGGTATATATCTGGAGAAAACTGTAATTTGAAAAGATACACTCACCTCAGTGTTCATTGCAGTCAAATAGTTCATTTGACTATTTACAGTAGTCAAAGCAAGGAAGCAATCTCCACAGCTTTTGCTCAAGAAACCTATGGAGACAAAACTGATCTTTCCTAATGCTACTCAGTCTTAAAAGAACTACACTGAGAAAGTTGCTAAGATTTTTCTCAGTTTAGCTTAAAAAAAAAAATTGAGGTTTGGGCTAGAGACTATAGGGCTCATAAATATCCACATGCCTTCTGCATTCCCCAGGCTCCCTGACGGTATCTGGATCATGTGACTAGCTCACTGGTGTCAGCATTTCACTCTGAAAGATAGAGACTGTTTGTTCAAACCTCACTTTCCTTTCATTTGCCCAGATAGCAACAATCCCTGTGGTGAATGTCAAAGGAAGTTTTCTTAAAGCTCACTTCACTTTTCTGTTTACCTAATGAAATAGACATTATCTGTAGAAATGAGGTTATTTCATGTTGGTTAAGGGTATTATCCCACTGGTCTCTTAGAAGTCCAAGTCAGCCGGTATTTGTATGGACCCTTTTCACAGATATCTCACAATCGTCCAGTAAGGACATTTATCCTTTCTATGGTGCAGACAGGGAAGCTCTCCACATTTAGTGTAAGACAGAGCTAGGTCTCCAACTTGACTTTTCTGACTCTTGATCCCTTGTCAGTTCTTGTTCTATGAAGCACTCAAAACCAGAATGAAACTATCTTATTGTCTACATTAGTAAAGCAGATAGGTAGCAGTAACTTATTAGAAGCATAGAGAAGTAGAAACAAAAAGGAAAAATTTTGTATTGATTTGACTGAAATGACACAAAATTAGTGGCATTGAAATACAAAATACTTTCTTTTCTTTAAATGATGGACTAGAGTAAAAAATTCTTTGAAAAACAGTTGAAAAGTAGGAATGAAGCAACATGTATCCATAGATTGTCTAAAATCTAACTGTTTTTCCTATGAGAAATTGCTTCTTTTTTCCACCATTAATTCACAAGATAAAAAAGCAAATCAAGTGCGCTTGGTTTGTACCTCATATACCCATCCTTTGAGGTTTGAGAGAGTTAAAGAAAACGGAAACAATAAAATAGCAACAGCAAAAAAATCACTGTGCTATTTGGCCTCTGAAACAATCCTTTCAACATTAATTTCTCCTCACTAAACTCACTTAGCTTCAAACTTCTGAGATAGTGTTTCTTTTCCGACGAGACAGGTATATCCAGTAAATTAAAGTTTAATGTGTATATTGAGTTTACGGCTCTCTCTTTGGTGACGTCTCCTTTCAGTTTTATGCTAGTGGTCCCACTGGCTCTGAAGATTACAGAATGGTTAGTGCAGAAGGGACTTTCTCTATGGAATCCTTCGTCGAAAATGGTTTCACCTCAGAGCCAAAGTGCTGGAAGCTAACAAAATGACTCTGAGCAATGGAAAGAGAGGCCTCGCATTATCTTATGGCTCATTTAAGAGCTTGCCCCTTATCCCCAGACTTTTTCATCTTCAGAGTCGTTGCCTTTGTGGCAACCATCCCTCATTCATACAGATGCTTTCAAATGTTTCTTCTTCCTAAGAGAATCTTTCCTCTGTTATACATTTCTTTCAATCTGCAGGCATTTTGAGAAATTTCCAGATAGAACAGTAACATTTCATGCTTCCACATCTTTATTTCCCTCTCAGTCACTGTAATCTGGCTTTCTTCCATTCTACTACACTTTCCCCCAAAAGGTCTCAAGGGCTTTTGTCTTAGTAGGTATGGAAGCCTCTGGTCCTTCTTGTAGCATTTCAAGTGTTTGCCATGACTGAACTACTTGGCACTTGAAGGCTTGCATCAGAGTTGCCCTCTTCTTCCTCCTTTAGTTTCTCCTTTTATTTAGTTGGGTACTGAAATGTAAGTGGCTCCTAAACCTCCATACTTGGCCCTCCTTTCTTTCAGCTCATGCTAGACAACCTCCCTTGCTTTATTTCATTCTTACAGTGAGAAAAAAATAGTCTGCATCTAAACAACTGGAGATGACACTGTAGGAGATCTGTTCTAGACCTTATCCTTTGCCATCTGGTGCCAGTGCCAACCCTCACACATATCAAGCAAATCACTTGATCTATCCTCATGTATCCTCATGTACTGTTATCATAAATATGGTGGTTTTTAAGTCTGCCATCCAGTTTGGTTTGGGATGCCATGTATGAACTAGGAAACTGCTAGCTATTGTAGAAATATTGTAGCAAGGAGATCAAGCCAGTCAATCCTAAGAAAAACAATCCTAAATGCTCATTGGAAGGACTGATGCTGAAGCTGAAGCTCCAGTACTTTGGCCACCTGATCCAAAGACCTGACTCAGTGGAAAAGCCCTGATGCTGGGAATGATTGAGGGCAGGAGGAGAAGGAGGTGACAGAGAATGAGATGGTTAGTTGGCATCACCAACTCAATGGACTTGAGTTTGAGCAAACCCCAGGAGACAGTGAAGGACAGAGAGGCCTGGCGTACTGCAGTCCGTGGGGTCACAAAGAGCCGGACACAACTTAGTGACTGAACAACAGAAAGCTGTTGGAGGAGATAAACACCTACATCTAAGTAGTTTAATGCAATAGACATTTATATTTCTTGCCCATAAGAAGTCCAAAACAGATGTCGCTAATTGTCAAGGATGGCTCTCCTCCAAGCAGAAGTCGGGGTCTCAAGTTCTATCTTGTGGCTCAGCCAGTTTCAATACCTGTTTACTTTGAGAAAGGGGAAGGAAGTGTTATGGGTCAGGCCCGCTACTGTCACACATGACTAGCACCCATGAGCCACTGGGCTCCGGCACACGGCCACACCTAATTAGAAGGGCTGGGAAAAGTAGTCTAGCTGCGCACCCAGGAAGAAATGACTTGGGTAACAGTCATCCAGGCTCTGCTTGAGTTAGACACTGCTTTTCATGTCTATTGTCAGTGCCTGGCATAAACCTGACAATAGGAGTTGGATGAGTGAATGGAGGGAATAGAGCTTCCAGTTCTCAGCCCTGAGCTCACTAGTACAATAATCCATAAGTAGAAGCTCATGGAGAGTCTGGAAAGATTCAGAGAAGAACCAGGAGAAATTACTAAAGTAATCAGAAAATAGATATCTGTGAAACAAGGAAGAGTTCTGGACTGTTCTTCATGGAATAAAATAGCCCAAGAAAAAAATTCATCATGTTTCTAAAAGTTATCAAAGTCTAATAACAGTAATTCAAATATTATAATTAATCATTCTACCACTAAGCTTTGTTTGTTGGTTGTTGAAGGATTTTGGGAGATATAACTAGGATTTCTAATAAGAAGTAATATCATTGGTAATTTTTTTTNCAGTAGTAATTAAAGACCACTTAGACCACAAGTCCACTAAAAAATCATCTTCTATCCAATTAGCTAACACATGTTTTTTTAAGAAAAATTTAAAATAAATAATAAAGGTTAGGAGTGCTCCTATAGCAAGAGCCATGAAAATGTTACTCAAATGACATTTAAGAAATACCCCTGTAGAAAATCAACAGTGATGGTAGTTGTATTCATCTGCTGGTTCTGCCATGGCAAAATACTACACACCAGGTGACTTAAAGAAGCAAACAAAAAACTGTCTCACTTCTGGAGCATAGCAGTGTGAGATTAAGATGTTGGCAATACTGGCTCTGTTACCAAAGTGGTCAAGTGGACCCATGCCGGGCTCCTAGACTGGGTCAAAAAACCCTTTCTTGGCCAGGGAGTTTCTCCTTTTCAACCAGATCCACACAGCCAATAGCGAAACCGATGCTAAGACTAGAAAAGCCCAAGCTTTATTCAATAACCAAGAATCAGGACCCCAGCTCACTGCAAATCAACTTCTTAATCCAGTTCAGGTAGAGATACCAAATACACAGGAGGGTCGAAGTAAAAGAATTGGAAAGAGTGGGAGGAATATTCATGACAACAGTGACGTGGTATGGACCTGGAACTGATGCAGTTCTCCTTTTCAGTCCTTGTCTGAGGGTTTCTAGTTGTTGTCATGGCAACCGTCACCTGGCCTGGCACTGGTGGGTGTGTCGTAACACAATGAGCATGTGATGAGGCTCAAGTCCTTCTGGAAGCCACGTCTTCCTCCATCTCGGGCCTAGTTGGTTCTAACCCATTCTTGTTCTTCTCTCTTTGCAGCTTCCTCTTGAAATTAAGATAAAAGTAACTGGTCTTTATTCGGGAGGGCCAGGAGTCTGATTCTGGGGCAATAGTCTGGTTACAGTTCTTTCTGACGGCCGGGAGAGAATCTCTTCCATGCCTCTTCTCCAGTTCTGGAGATCTGCTGGCATTTCTTGGGCATTCTTTGGCCCCCGCTACAGCTCCCTGATCTCTGCCTGCATCTTAGCGCACACTGTCCCTGTGTGCTTTTGTCCAGATTCCCCCTTTTAATAGGGGCACCAGTTATATTGGATTAGGACCCACCCTATTGCCATATCACCTCATCTTAACTAATTACATCTGCAAACAAAGACCTAGTTCCCAATAAAGTCACACTCTGAGATACTAGGGGTTAGGACTTCAGCCTATGAATTTTTTAAGGGCATAGTCCAACTAATACCAGTAGTATTTGTGAAGTTCAGAAGGATTAGCCTCCCAATTTATCTTTACCTTGACATAACACTTAAAAAGAATCTTCTAATCTGGATTAGATTCTTTTCTGTTAAAGAGCAAATTCAGATTCCCAAAGACCTTACTAGCTGAAGAGGGATGATGAGATAGGAAGCAAATCTGACACCAAGTGCTCCACAGTAATATTAAGAATTAACAACAATATTAAGAATTACAGCAACAACATTAAGAATTAACCTTACCAAATCACATTCTTCCTTTGGAACAGAACTAATCAAACCTCTAAATGTCCATTGCAAGCCTGATACAAATTTCAAACTGGTCAAAGAAGTGTAAAACAGACTGAAGAACTGATATAAAACACTTTTTTAATGTAGTACCATGAATCATTTCTGATGATGCATGAGTAGCTTGTATTAATTCAAGTATCTCAGAAGAAAAGGTCTAGTCAGTGTAGGAAAATATGAGTTTTAGCCCTTATTCAAACTTTATAATTTTGAATTATCACAGAAAATTTTTATTATTTTAATATTCATGGATCTTAAAAGTATAAATAAAATAATTCTATGGCCAAAATAAAAAAAAGGGTTTCTTTAATCTTTCCAACAACTGATACTGAGCTCTTAGAAGAGACATATTGTAAACCAAGGTAGGGTACTTTGCTTTGACTGGAAAGTCAATGTCAACTGTTTTTTTCTGAATACATTCTATTCCCCTAAAGTTCCATCTAAATGCAAGCATACGAGGGATCTTTTCAACAAACACATATATGAAGTGATGTCTACCAATTAAAATGGCAGCTTCAATAAAAATCTGATTTCCTACATTCTCTGGGCAAACACGAAGTGGAGCAAAAGATATATTTTTCTCTTCTTCGGTAGAGTTTTTCTTAAAAACTTTATAGAATTGTAGAATTAATGAACTTGAAGCAATTGTGAGATTATCAGGTCTGGGGAATTTCCAGAGGTTCTCAGCAAAACCCTCAACATTCATGGGTGTTCCAAGGGGTGGAGGCAGCTGGGGGGTGGGGCTTGGGGGTGGCGTATGGGTAGAGTGGTGGGGCATTAGGTAGGGAGTCAGGAGGAAGTGATTCTAGTCTTGTCAACCCAACCGCATCCCAACCGGACCTGGGGTAGTCTACTTCATCACCTTCATAAAGTACCTATTGTGGCTTTGTTTGCAGAAAGGATTTCACACTTTATAAAATGAGAAAACTAAGACCCAGAGAAGCTGGGATTTATTCTGACTCTTCTAACCAGTGAGCTGCAGAACTGAGATAGAATTGAAGTTGTCTTCTTTGTCAACTCACATTAAGCTGCATTTCTCCCCTTCTCACACAAAAGCAGGGAGGGAGACCCACCAAAGGCCCTTTTAAGGCAAATATGTTGTCTGCCTTGATCAGGTGAGTTTACAACTCAGCTTAAATGTCCATAAAAATAGCCCAAGCCAAAATTGGAGCATTTTTAGCTCAGCCCTCCCTCACAGCATAGTGAGGATTTTTTATGATGTAAAATCATAAATCTTATGTATGACCTATTATATTTCAAGTTAATAACAAATCTAGACCTTTATTCATCATCTGCAATTCTTTTTCTCTCAGTTCAGTGAAGATTGTCTAATTTTTAAAGGCCAGTTAGTGTGGCTGAAGCTGACTGAGCCATAGAAGTATTTCATCAAGTAAAACATCACAAACATTTAAATTTCAAAGACAGTAATAAGCGTTTTTCGGAGAAGGCAATGGCACCCCACTCCAGTATTCTTGCCTGGAAAATCCCATGGATGGAGGAGCCTGGAAGGCTGCAGTCCATGGGGTCGCAAAGAGTTGGACACGACTGACCAACTTCACTTTCACTTTTCACTTTCATGCGCTGGAGAAGGAAATGGCAACCCACTGCAGTATTCTTGCCTGGAGAATCCCACGGACGCGGGAGCCTGGTGGGCTGCTGTCTATGGGGTCGCACCGAGTCGGACACGACTGACGTGACTTGGCAGCAGCAGCAGCAACAAGCGTTTTTATTTGCTGCATGTAAATACTGTAAAGCCAGCCTGAAGCTGCTGCTTAAGTTCAGTGTACTTAACAAAGGGGTTATTTTAAATAAATATATTCCACATATTCCATTTTAGTGTAAGTTCAGTTCAGTCGCTCAGTCATGTCCGCCTCTTTGTGATCCCATGAATCGCAGCACGCCAGGCCTCCCTGTCCATCACCAACTCCCGGAGTTCACTCAGACTCACGTCCATCGAGTCAGTGATGCCATCCAGCCATCTCATCCTCGGTCGTCCCCTTCTCCTCCTGCCCCCAATCCCTCCCAGCATCAGAGTCAGCTCTTCGCATGAGGTGGCCAAAGTACTGGAGCTTCAGCTTTAGCATCATTCCTTCCAAAGAAATCCCAGGGCTGATCTCCTTCAGAATGGACTGGTTGGATCTCCTTGCAGTCCAAGGGACTCTCAAGAGTCTTCTCCAACACCANTCTTCGCATGAGGTGGCCAAAGTACTGGAGCTTCAGCTTTAGCATCATTCCTTCCAAAGAAATCCCAGGGCTGATCTCCTTCAGAATGGACTGGTTGGATCTCCTTGCAGTCCAAGGGACTCTCAAGAGTCTTCTCCAAGACCACAGTTCAAAAGCATCGATTCTTCGGCGCTCAGCCTTCTTCACAGTAAGTAGTGACATTCTTTTTTGTGCCCAGGTGGTCCTAGGAATGGCCCTCTGTTCTTTTCCTTTGCATCCCAGCTGTTTCTACTCAGGGCAGAAACAGTCAAGACTTGGAGAACAGAAGTGGTCAAAGGAAAGAAGGTCCTCTTCCTCTTTGAAAGGGAGAAGAGAGGGATGTTAATAGTAGAAAAGAAAGAGCCTCAGAAGCATCAGGGAGCTGGAGAAAGAGGAAAGGAGAACAGCAGATGGGACAGAGGAGACGGCAGAGAGAAAAAGATACATCTCATCATAGCTTCTCTTCTCTCAAATGCTTCGTTGTCCTGTCATCAGGAATCCATTTAAATTAGCTTAAGTGAAAAAGAATTGATTGGAAGGACAGAAAGGACATTTCACAGAAAACATAGACCCCTGGGAGGGACTGGCATCTAACTGACAGCAACAAATGGACAGGCTCCAGGGAAAACTTCCCTCTGTTTTTATTTTTGCTCTTTCTATCTCGTCTCCTTTTTTCTCCTCTCCTTCCCCACCATAATGTATGGTTCCTCATCTCTTCTCTTCTTTCTCCCTGTGTGTTTCTCATTCTTCTATGTATGCTGGCTCACTGCTGGTCCATTCCCTTGATATGACTGACTCCCTGTAGCCCCTGGAAATCTCTTCATTTCAAGTAACCAACAGGCATTAACTTGTACAACTGTCCCCATTTGCAAACTCTCAAGTATCTGGTTTACCTACCTTAGATCAAGTGTCTACCCATGGTTCCATCAGTTTTCCCTTAACTGCCAAAGTAGCTACTCATGTTGGATGTGGCAGCAGAGAAAGCAGTCAACCTATGTCTACACTCCTTTTCAATCTGGTCCTGGGCTCTCTCAGCCAGTGTCCTCAATCTCCTGCCCTGATCACAGGAGTCTTCAACCTCTTACAGTAGTGTTTCTCATACTTGTATCAGATTGTTCAGATCACTTGCCTCAAAGTGTGTTTATAAAAAAAAAAATGCAGATAGTCAAGTCCTTACCTATTCCAGATAACCTATGTGCTAAATACACTTTGGGAACTGGCATGAAAAACTCACTGTTGATAAGATTCTTTGTATTGGAAATCATGCTCTGAGTTTCAAATAACCTATAGACAAAACTTTTGTTAAAGTGTTCAGTCTGCAAGTCGTGTCCAACTCTCTGCGACCCCACGGACTGCAGCCCTCCACGCTTCCCTGACCTTCACTATCTCCCAGCATTTGCTCAAAATCATGGACATTGAGTTGGTGATGCCTTTCAACCATCTGATCCTCTGTTGTTCCCTTCTCCTCCTGCCTTTGGTCTTTCCCAGCATCAGGGTCTTTCCAGCGAGTCAACTCTTCACATCAGGTGGACAATGTATTGAAGCTTCAGCTTCAGCATTACAGTTCTTCCAGTGAATAGTCAGGGAAATTAGCTTCTAGAATAAATATATTCCACATAATAAATTGAAAATACNAGTTCAGTTCAGTCGCTCAGTCATGTCCGCCTCTTTGTGATCCCATGAATCGCAGCACGCCAGGCCTCCCTGTCCATCACCAACTCCCGGAGTTCACTCAGACTCACGTCCATCGAGTCAGTGATGCCATCCAGCCATCTCATCCTCGGTCGTCCCCTTCTCCTCCTGCCCCCAATCCCTCCCAGCATCAGAGTCAGCTCTTCGCATGAGGTGGCCAAAGTACTGGAGCTTCAGCTTTAGCATCATTCCTTCCAAAGAAATCCCAGGGCTGATCTCCTTCAGAATGGACTGGTTGGATCTCCTTGCAGTCCAAGGGACTCTCAAGAGTCTTCTCCAAGACCACAGTTCAAAAGCATCGATTCTTCGGCGCTCAGCCTTCTTCACAGTAAGTAGTGACCATCTTTTTTGTGCCCAGGTGGTCCTAGGAATGGCCCTCTGTTCTTTTCCTTTGCATCCCAGCTGTTTCTACTCAGGGCAGAAACAGTCAAGACTTGGAGAACAGAAGTGGTCAAAGGAAAGAAGGTCCTCTTCCTCTTTGAAAGGGAGAAGAGAGGGATGTTAATAGTAGAAAAGAAAGAGCCTCAGAAGCATCAGGGAGCTGGAGAAAGAGGAAAGGAGAACAGCAGATGGGACAGAGTAGGCAGCAGAGAGAAAAAGATACATCTCATCATAGCTTCTCTTCTCTCAAATGCTTCATTGTCCTGTCATCAGGAATCCATTTAAATTAGCTTAAGTGAAAAAGAATTGATTGGAAGGACAGAAAGGACATTTCACAGAAAACATAGACCCCTGGGAGGGACTGGCATCTAACTGACAGCAACAAATGGACAGGCTCCAGGGAAAACTTCCCTCTGTTTTTATTTTTGCTCTTTCTATCTCGTCTCCTTTTTTCTCCTCTCCTTCCCCACCATAATGTATGGTTCCTCATCTCTTCTCTTCTTTCTCCCTGTGTGTTTCTCATTCTTCTATGTATGCTGGCTCACTGCTGGTCCATTCCCTTGATATGACTGACTCCCTGTAGCCCCTGGAAATCTCTTGATTTCAAGTAACCAACAGGCATTAACTTGTACAACTGTCCCCATTTGCAAACTCTCAAGTATCTGGTTTACCTACCTTAGATCAAGTGTCTACCCATGGTTCCATCAGTTTTCCCTTAACTGCCAAAGTAGCTACTCATGTTGGATGTGACGGCAGAGAGAGCAGTCAACCTATTTCTACACTCCTTTTCAATCTGGTCCTGGGCTCTCTCAGCCAGTGTCCTCAATCTCCTGCCCTGATCACAGGAGTCTTCAACCTCTTACAGTAGTGTTTCTCATACTTGTATCAGATTGTTCAGATCACTTGCCTCAAAGTGTGTTTATAAAAAAAAAAATGCAGATAGTCAAGTCCTTACCTATTCCAGATAACCTATGTGCTAAATACACTTTGGGAACTGGCATGAAAAACTCACTGTTGATAAGATTCTTTGTATTGGAAATCATGCTCTGAGTTTCAAATAACCTATAGACAAAATTTTTGTTAAATTGTTCAGTCTGCAAGTCGTGTCCAACTCTCTGCGACCCCATGGACTGCAGCCCTCCACGCTTCCCTGACCTTCACTATCTCCCAGCATTTGCTCAAAATCATGGACATTGAGTTGGTGATGCCTTTCAACCATCTGATCCTCTGTTGTTCCCTTCTCCTCCTGCCTTCGGTCTTTCCCAGCATCAGGGTCTTTCCAGCGAGTCAACTCTTCACATCAGGTGGACAATGTATTGAAGCTTCAGCTTCAGCATTACAGTTCTTCCAGTGAATAGTCAGGGAAATTAGCTTCTAGAATAAATATATTCCACATAATAAATTGAAAATACTAGTGATATGCATTTTAAATATTAAAAATGTGTTTAATATTTACATATTAAAAATATGTGTTTTAAATATATTGGTGCCATATACCAAAGCATATGGTATTTTAAAAGTAAAATCCTTTAATACTTTAAATATTAAAGCTTAATCCTTTAATATTTCAG
Source organism: Neotragus moschatus (assembly GCA_006410615.1). Lineage (NCBI taxonomy): Eukaryota > Metazoa > Chordata > Mammalia > Artiodactyla > Bovidae > Neotragus > Neotragus moschatus. The sequence continues at coordinate 102,067 of SJYA01001035.1, read as the reverse complement.
ATGCTATCATGCAAAAATTAATACGGAGAATTTTTGTCTTTACCATTTGTTCACTTCATGCATCTGCAATCAGTATAAACCTATAAGGAACCGAGGAAATGTGCACTGGTTTAATCACTTTCCTGCCTCTTCCCGATCCATCTTTATGATTCTCTATTTTGAGTTTATGGTCTCTTCTAGATACTAGATAGTCTAGATACTTTTAACATCCCTATCTCATTACAACTATGCACCGTATCTTATCATCAAAAGCCACTGTTCCCCTGTGAATGTCATCCACAGCAGAACTCAGGCTAACCCTCCTTACCAGCAGATTGATTATTAATACCCATTCTTCCCTGACAAGATCCTCTCTCTCAAGATTCTTCTGAGGTTATGCTTCTCAGATTTGAATACATATAACCCTAGGGATGTATAGTTTCAGATCAGAAGCCACAAATTAATGGTGATGCTTCTTATTGGAATATTTAACTAAAGATTTAATAACTTATCTGGAACACAACCTTCATGTTATTTTTGTCTTAAACATGGATAGATTACTCTTTGCAAGCCCATGGACTACAGAGTCCATGGAATTCTCTAGGCCAGAATACTGGTGTGGGTAGACTTTCCCTTCTCTAGCGGATCTTCCCAACCCAGGGATCAAAACCAGGTTAAAGACAAGGATACACATTTCACATTAAACTTTAAGAAAAAAGGTGAGCCTTCAAAAAATGTGAACTATGTTTTCTAAGTTCCCAACCTCAGGCACATTATTAACTTGATAATATGTTATGGATTTAGTTGATCTTCATGAAACATGCATTCAACAGCTATGAAAATAGCTGCTTAAGTAGTGAGAAAGTTTTAAAAAGCAGATCAGGTCTAGCTGTCATCTCCCTTCTCTAATTCTATCTGAGCCCCAAGGGTCTGTGGTTTTACAAGGGGCTAGGAGGGACCCAGGAGAAAGCAATTTCATTTTCAAGCAAGTGTATCTTTCAGCCGATCTTCAACAGAGTAAATATCCTCTGGAGCTGGTTTCATAATAGGTTCCTCTTATGAAGACTGGCTCTAACCAGTTCTTGGGAAATGTGCTTACAGACAGGGATTGCCCAACTGATCTCAGTAGACAAGAAAGAGCACAGGCCAGCAGAGGTCATGCCAGTGAATACATGCCCTACACACATCTTTAGGGACAAACTGATCCACCCCACAATGCCACGCACTTACCTATCACTAGGATTTAGATAATATCCTCTAAAAGAGTTCAAGGTACTCTTCATAAAAATGTAGAGGTAAACAATGTTGTTCATTCTTTTCCTGCTAGCAGAGTGAAAATTACCCCCATGGGGTAATCTGTACCACCATACAGATAGCTAGAGTACACAGCTGCCCACACAGTCTTTGAGAGGAGCCATAAGGTCTGACCTGTTGGAAAATAGTTTCCCCTGTGATTTCTCAGGATATAGCCTTCTTCATATTCCTGGCCTCCATTCCCACCACTAATCACCAATGAATTAGACTCTAAGTAGAAGTGTTATCTCCATGAGGTCACTGTGAAAATGTATAATTAAATAAGCTGGGAGGGGTGTTGGGTTTTTTTTTTTTTTCCCATTTATACAATAAAATACATTACTCACTGACATGGGTTAATTTACCTGCATTAATTGTCGGCTTGGAAAACAAATATTAGGATTCTGATGACATATGATATAAAATGGTAAGTTTCTAGTGAAGGTTGAGGCATGAGTTTCAGGGCCTATTGCCATGCATTAGAACTCTCATTGGAGCCCAGCAGAGGGCACCCCAGGAAACCAGCAGGAGGAGCCTAGACACAGTAGTGGAGACACATTCACTGAACCTAACCATTTCCTCCGTTTTAATTTTTGCTAAACCAGCCCTGATCACTACAAAATAAACTGGTTGAGTGGTAGTGAGTAGAGTGATCAGGGGCAGCCAATAACTTCTGAATTCTCTAAAATGCTAAAGTGAAAGTGTTAGTCCTTCAGTCGTGTCTGACTCTTTGGGACCCCAAGGACTGTAGCCTACCAGGCTTCTCTGTCCATAGAATTCTCCAGGCAAGAATACTGGAGGGGTTTGCCGTTTCCTTCTCCAGAGGATCTTCCCAACCCAGGGATCAAACCCAGGTCTCTTGTATTGCAAGCAGTTTCTTTACTGTCTGAGCCACCAGGGAAGGCCTGGTAAGATGCTTTAAGATAAAAACAGCAGTCATCACCATGGTTTTCACCATCACTCCTGTGAGCCATGTATCACTTCTCTGTTGCTTCTGGTAGAATCAGTCAGTTTCATTCCTCTGGTAGATAATATAAAGTTGCAGACAGCCACAAGAAACACAAAGAAGACACAGGGGAGTTAGGACTGATAAGCATAGTCAAGGGAAGAGTCAAAGGGTAGCCTGTGTAACATTCTCACTGATTGCTCCACAATGTAGATTGCTGGAAAGGCCATCAAATTCCTTTTCTCTTTGAGACCTGAGACAACACACATACCTGTACAGTCTTTATAGAAATTGACAGACGAAGCCAGATTGGTTTTTACAGAGACAAAGGATACCTCATCCACACAGCACACTAAACGGTTTCTAAGGAAAAGTATGGAGTTCACTTTAGATTCACAAAGATGATCCTGAAATAGAACTGAATGTGTGCTTGAACATGCCAAGGAGTGGGAAATGAACTTTGAAAAATTATCAAAACTTATCAAAGTTAATTAAAATCATCCCAGTTGTATAGAGCAAAGCACGAGAAACCAACATAACATAGCCAATAGCCATTTTCCTTGCCATTCTCCTTCCCCCCAAAATTAAAATAACATTTAAACAATGATCTTATTTTGTGATATAAGCAAATGTAAAAGTGTTAAACTTTGATGAGAAAAGAGGATATAGGGATGATGAAGGCCAACACGTGTCCCTGTACTACATGGGACTGTACTATACCTTCTGTTGTCCATCTTCCGCCACTATTCTGTAAATTATGAACACAGACCCAAAATGATTTGATAAATGCTCTGCAGATATAGGGGTGACAGCCTAATTAGAGGTACTAAGAAGAAGTTAGTCGGACTGGTAGATCTTGAAACCCAATACGTGTGTACTTAGAGGTAACAAATGTCAATGATATCCAGAAAGAAGTTCTGGAATATGCCAGTGGTTGAGTGACAGGAGCCTAGGAACAATAAATCTAGAAAGGGCAGCACACAAATGTACATGTGCAAGAAAAAATAAGATCAGGATAATCTGTCAGCAGGTAGCAAACTCCCAACATCAAGCTGATGTCCAGGAGAGAGAGCCATTGAGAAAGCATCCAGACAACGAAGGCAGAGGCTAAGTCCTAGAATTATCAGATGATCAAGACAGGACTCTAGATATTTTAGTAATAGAAGCTTCCAAAGCTAGGGTAAACAAGAGAGGAAGTTTGGTTTTGTTAGCAAGGCAAGTGATCATAGCAGGTCAGCAATAGGTGTTATTGGTCCATTTTACAGACGAGGAAACTGAGGCTCAGTGAGACTAACATGTCCAAAGCCTTGCTGCTAATTTAAGTATCTAATCCCAGGTTTAAAAATAAAGCCCACCAAAGTCTAAAGCTAATTATCCCTCTTTTTCTTACTTCCACCTGAAACTCTGGGAGATCAGTTACTACAGTAAGTCCTAGCTTTGTGACTTGAGTTGACTTCTCCAGACTCCTCAGAGTACTGAACTAGCACTCTTCTAATAATCCCTGAAATGATTCCAGAGCTGAAGATGGATCTGGGTGTGCAGTAGTGTTTCTCAACTTTGCCTGCACACTGGAATTATCTAGGGTTTTAAAAATACTGATGTCTGGGTTCTGTTACCATAGCTGATCATTTAATTGCTCTGAGGTGTGGCCTTTGTCTCAGGATTTCTAAAAAGCCTTCCAAATGATTCTAGTGTTTAGCCAAGCTGGACACTACTGACTACAAGCAAAAGTCAAGAGCCCTCAGCTGTTTGTAGAGGAGAGAGATGCAGGCCAAGCTTGTACATTTCAACGAGCTAGGAAAAATACTAGAAGACTCATAGGCTTATTTTTGGACAAGTCAACCATTTGCTTTTACAGTTTAACCTCTTAGAAAATATGCCAAAAGTAAACAGGTGTACGATTAACCTTGCAAATCAAAAGGTTCCGTGTTTTTAGATTCTAAGCGCTAGCTGTGTGTGACCAAAGGCAAGGTTTGAGAACTGGATCTCCCAAATTGCTCATTGCTATTCCATGCTTGGTTGAAACTTACATCATCCTGCAATGGAATGTGACCCAAGTCAAAGACAAAATAAAAACCGTTGCATCACTTTCATGATTAGTAATGATATTAGAGAGGGGTTAAGGTGCCTCAAAACAGCTTGTACTTTTCCCAGCCTATCTGAGACCTGATTCATGCTATAGTTTAGTAACCTTGATACTTCCAGATGATATCACAAACATATAATTTCTGGATGTGTAACTCTAGATGTGTAGTGTGCTTGGATTAAATTCAAATCTGGAAACTAATTTTTTATTTAATGTATATTCTTAATAAAAAGCAAACATAAGCCCCTACTCCCAACTTCCATTATCAGAATTCTTGTCCTCGGCTCCCTAATAGAAAGCAATGAACTATGTATGAAACAAGTACACATTTGTCTGTGGTGACAATACATCCTGGTTTACCCTGACAGTCCGGGTTTATGCCTATTGTTCAAGCATAATTATTAATAGCACCCTCTCTTATTCTTAGAAATGTTTCCATCTGGGTCATAAATTATCTGGGCACCTTACATATAGCTCACTCAATCTCGTTCCCTCTGCAAGTACTATAGGGAAACCTCATGATTGGAGTGTGGTCACTTTATATTTAGAATGCTCCCACAGCTACACATGAAAGTAAGTGTATTGAAATATCAACTAGCTGATCAACATCCCTTCCTTAAAAACAAAATAATAGAGATTTCTAAAGTGTTTCTGTTTAACTCCATCAACACAGAGGCCCCATTAAGCAAAAGTAAAAACTCTGTACTTTTCCAGCTTAAAATTTGCTTTCTTTATCTGTTTCTGCTAGAAACTAACCATGTGGCTTTGAACAAGACATTTGGCTTTTTGTGATCAGGTTTTTCTCCTTTGCAAAAGAGTAGATCAGAGTAAGTGGTCTCTATCATCTTTTTGAGGGACAATTTTGAAAGTCTATGTTGCTACTTTCTCTAGGCATTTTTCTTAACCAGTGTTTTGCCAGTTCTATCCTTCTGCACTGCCTGTTTCAAACTAAGCTCATAGATGTCTAAGACCAAATCTACTGAATCCACTTTTTCAATTTTTACTTTACCATCATAATCTTATATGTGTGATAATTAAATACCCTTTAAATGGGAAATAGATGGAGAAACAGTGGAAATAGTGTCAGACTTTATTTTGGGGGGCTCCAAAATCGCAGCAGATAGTGACTGCAGCCATGCAATTAAAAGACACTTACTCCTTGGAAGAAAAGTTATGACCAACCTAGAGAGCATATTCAAAAGCAGGGACATTACTTTGCCGACTAAGGTCCATCTAGTCAAGGCTATGGTTTTTCCAGTAGTCATGTATGGATGTGAAAGTTGGACCGTGAGGAAGGCTGAGCACCGAAGAGTTGATGCTTTTGCACTATGGTGTTGGAGAAGACACTTGAGAGTCCCTTGGACTGCAAGGAGATCCAACCAATCCACTCTGAAGGAGATCAACCCTGGGATTTCTTTGGAAGGAATGATGCTAAAGCTGAAACTCCAGTACTTTGGCCACCTCATGCAAAGAGTTGACTCATTGAAAAAGACTCTGATGCTGGGAGGGATTGGGGGCAGGAGGAGAAGGGGATGACCGAGGATGAGATGGCTGGATGGCATCACTGACTCGATGGATGTGAGTCTAAGTGAACTCTGGGAGTTGGTGATGGACAGGGAGGCCTGGTGTGCTGCGATTCATGGGCAATATTTCTGTAATATTTACTATCTGTGAAACTCTATCCTAGGCACATGGATCCTCTACTAGTTAAGTTTTTACTAATTAAATTTCATTTATTTGGCCATTGTTCACTGTCTGTAGCCCACCAGGCTTCTCTGTCCATAGAATTCTCCAGGCAAGAATACTGGAGAGGGTGGCCATTTCCTTCTCCAGGGGATCTTCCCCACCCAGGAATTGAACCCAGGTCTCCTACACTGCAAGCAGTTTCTTTACTGTCTGAGGCACCAGGGAAGCCCTTGTCTATGAGATATTTGGGCTATTTTGAAACATACGTAAAGGATTATTTTTAAGACTTAAACAGATCAATTGTTTTAAAGCATGCATCTGCCAGTTATATGTGTATTTTTAAGGACAAATGCAAACTTTTGTGTTTAAGCTGAAAACAATATGATTAGAATTAATCATCCCTTTTATTCAATAAGCGTGTATTTATATATCCACTATATCCTGGAATGGAGATAAGCTCTGGGAATACAAGGGCAAATAAATCATCGTCCCTCAAGTAGTCCAGAGCCTCGTGCACCTGTGGAATAACCAGTCACATCAGTAATAGATGGGCTTCCCTGGTGGCTCAGAGGGCAAAGCGTCTGCCTGCAATGCTGGAGACCTGGGTTCGATCCCTGGGTCGGGAAGATCCCCTGGAGAAGGCNCAATCAAGGTCTTTTCTAAGGAGTCAGCTCTTCACATTAGGTGATCAAAGTACTGGAGTTTCAGCTTCAGCATCAGTCCTTCCAGTGAATATTCAGGATTGATTTCCTTTAGGATGGACTGGTTGGATCTCCTTGAAGTCCAAGGGACTCTCAAGAGTCTTTTCCAACAACACAGCTCAAAAGCATCAATTCTTCAGCGTTCAGCCTTCTTTATGGTCCCACTCTCACATCCATACATGACTACTGGAAAAATCATAGCTTTGACTATACTGATTTTGTGAGCAAAATAATGTCTCTGCTTTTTAATATGCTGTCTAGGTTGTGTCTTTTAAGTTTGTGGCTGCAGTCACCATCTGCAGTGATTTTGGAGGCCAAAAAAGTTAAGTCTCTCACTGTTTCCATTATTTTCCCATCTCTTTGCATGAAGTGATGGGACTAGATGACCTGATCTCAATTTTTTGAATGTTGAGTTTTAAGCCAACTTTTTCCTCTCCTCTTTCACCTTCATCAAGAGGCTCTTTAGCTCTTCTTCACTTTCTGCCATAAGGGTGGTGTCATCTGCATATCTGAGGTTATTGATATTTCTCCCGGCAATCTTGATTCCAGCTGTGCTTCTTCCAGCCCGGCATTTCGCATGATGTACTCTGCATATAAGTTAAATAAGCAGAGTGACAATAGATAGACTTCACATACTCCTTTCCCAATTTTAAGCCAGTCCATTTTCCCATGTCTGTTTCTAACTTTTGCTTCTNTATTGATATTTCTCCCGGCAATCTTGATTCCAGCTGTGCTTCTTCCAGCCCGGCATTTCGCATGATGTACTCTGCATATAAGTTAAATAAGCAGAGTGACAATAGATAGACTTCACATACTCCTTTCCCAATTTTAAGCCAGTCCATTTTCCCATGTCTGTTTCTAACTTTTGCTTCTTGACCTGAATACAGATATCTCAGGAGGCAGTTCAGGTGGTCTGTTTTCCCATCTCTTGAAGAATCTTCCAAAGTTTTTTGTGATCCACAGAGTCACAACAAAGCCTGTATATTGTCACCATGCTTATTTAACTTATATGCAGAATACATCATGTGAAATGCCAGGCTGGATGAAACACAAGCTGATATCAAGATTGCCAGGAAAAATATCAGTAACCTCAGATATGCAGATGACACCATCCTTATGGCAGAAAATGAAGAAGTAAAGAGCCTCTTGATGAAGGCGAAAGAAGAGTGTGAAAGAGTTGGCTTAAAACTCAACATTCAGAAAACTAAGATCATGGCATCTGGTCCCATCGCTTCATGGCAAATAGATGGGTAAACAATGGAAACAGTGAGAGACTTTATTTTGGGGGTGACCAAAATCACTGCAGATGGTGACTGCAGCCATGAAATTAAAAGACGCTTACTCCTTGGAAGAAAAGCTATGGCCAACCTAAACAGCATATTAAAAAGCAGAGACATTACTTTGCCAACAAAAGTCCGTCTAGTTAAAGCTTTGGTTTTCCAGTAGTCATGTATGGATGTGAGAGTTAGACTATAAGAAAGCTGAGTCCTGAAGAATTGATGCTTTTGGACTGTGGTGTTGGAGAAGACTCTTGAGAGTCCCTTGGACTGCAAGGAGATCCAACCAGTCCATCTTAAAGGAAATCAGTCCTGAATCTTCATTGAAAGGACTAATGCTGAAGCTGAAACTCCAGTACTTAGGCCACCTGATGTGAAGAACTGACTCATTTGAAAACACCCCGATGCAGGGAAAGATTGAGGGCAGGAGGAGAAGGGGACAACAGAGGATGAGATGGTTGGATGGAATCACTGACTCAATGGACATGGGTTTGAGTAAGCTCCGGGTGTTGGTGATAGACAGGGAAGCTTGGTTCGCTGCAGTCCATGGGGTCACAAAGAGTCGAACATGACTGAGTGACTGAACTAAACTGAACACACTCAAAGACTTTAGTTTAGTCAATGAAGCAGAAGTAGATGTTTTTCTGGAACTCTCTTGCTTTTCCTATGATCCAACAGGTGTTGGCAATTTGATCTCTGGTTCCTCTGCCTTTTCTAAAACCAGCTTGAATATCTGGAAGTTCATGGTTCACATACTGTTGAAGCCTGGCTTGGAGAATTTTGAGCATTACCTTTCTCGCTTATGAAATGAGTGCAGTTGTGTAGTAGTTTGAACATTCTTTGGTATTACCCGTTTTTGAGATTGGAATGAAATCTGACCTTTTCTAGTCCTGTGGCCACTGCTAAGTTTTCCAAATTTGCTGGCATATTGAGTGCAGCACTTTCACAGCATGATCTTTTAGGATTTGAAATAGCTCAGCTGGAATTCCATCACTTCCACTAGCTTTGTTCATAGTGATGCTTCCAAAGGCCCACTTGACTTCATATTCCAGGATGGTTGGCTCTAGGTGAGTGATCACACCATCATGGTGACCTGGGTCATAAAGATCTTTTTTTGTACAGTTCTTCTGTGTATTTTTACCACCTCCTCTTAATATATTCTACTTCTATTAGATCCATATTGTTTAATTTGCATGAAATGCTTTAACCCACTCATCTCATCCTAAGAATTCTTTTTCTTGAGAATGAAGCTATAGTAAAAAAGAAAAAAAAAAAAAGAAGAAGAAAGAAAGAAAAAGGGAAAAACCCAAATGGCATGGATCTGTGATACCTTTAGGTTGACAGTGTAATAAAGATTAGCCACTGGAGACAAAGAGAATCACAGTTAGACATTTCTGTCCTTGTGTAAATTCTCCTGCCTCTGCTCCTTGCCGCAACTGCACTGACAGTATGAGCATGCGGCAAGGCAGTTTGCTCCCATTCCCTGCTTAGGCAAGAAAAGGTGGCCTGAAGCAACCAGGAAGACAGGTTTCAGTTGGCAACATCAGTTTCCTGATCTGACCCTGTGAATGAAGCATCTTCACAGGATGTAGGTCAGTCAATCAGTAGGTCTTTATTCAGTGCTTACTTGGTGTCCAAATGCTATTACCTTAGCCACATAACGCTGGCAAAGGTAAAAATTTAGAGGCAAGGAAACAAAAAGGCAAAAGAACAAACCCTGAGCATAGAAAATCATATTACACTGAAGAAAACTTTAGTACCAATAAAAACTAGATCACTGTGTTCACAAATACATGAAGGAAAGAATCATTCACAGCTGTAATCTATTGATTTAAACCAAATGTAACTGTCCGACATATGCTAAAAACACTGGATTTGTTGTTGTTGTTCAGTCACTAAATCGTGTTCAACTCTTTGTGACCCCATGGACTGCAGGGGGTCATGCCAGGCTTCCCTGTCCTTCACTATCTCCCAGGGTTGGCTCAAACTCATGTCTACTGAGTTGATGATGCCATTGGACAAATATATATATTAAAGTGTTTTGCTTTTTATTTCCTAATGGGAATGCATAGTTATTTATTTTGATGAAAGAAAATTCCATACATCACCCTGCTCACCCCTCAAATTCTCATTTTTCTCAAAATATTAAACAATTGTTGAAAACATTTAAAAGCTCAAATCTGAGTACAACCAAGCACTGTGAGACAATGCCTGGAGTTGTAGTGATTCCTAAATGCACTCTAATGGCAAGAAGAAGGTGGTGTCAAGCCCACACCAAAGAAGAATCCATTGCTGTTAACAGTTTGATGTCAGAGAGGATCTCTCCTACTGTCTCAGCTATTTTCACATCCTTGGTCTTGGAACCTCCTCCTCTGGTCTTGCATCCCCTTTTCTGGTTCAAGGGAGGCTGCTACTGCTGCTGCTAAGTCGCTTCAGTCGTGTCCGACTCTATGTGACCCCATAGACTGGACTATGCAGCCCACCAGGCTCCACTGTCCCTGGGATTCTCCAGGCGAGCATTTCCTTCTCCAATGCATGAAAGTGAAAAGTGAAAGTGAAGTCACTAGACAAGGCCATATGCACAAATCTGCAGCAATGTCTCAGCCTTGAATATGTTATTTTATGTGTGGGTCAAGTCGTTAGAGACATGAACATGGAAAACCATTATGGTTTAGCACCATCAGATATATCTGCAAAGTTACTGAGATCAAGTCGCTACTTTCACATCCCCTTAGTAGAGACCACATCTCTTACCCCACTGCGAACGGCAACAAACAGATGTGTAAGGGGCCCATGACTCACTTCACTTTTTTTTCCCATCTCAGGAGTTTGCTCCTGCACTAAAAGGTAATTCTTCTTGATTCAAAAGTAGATCCCTTACTCTCTCTTGCAATATTTTGTTTCATAAATTGTTTCCTCAAAAGTGAAAGTTGCTCAGTCATGTCTGACTCTTTGTGACAGTCCATGGAATTCTCCAGGCCAGAATATTGGAGTGGGTACCCTTTCCCTTCTCCAGAGAATCTCTGTAACCCAGGGATTGAACCCAGGTTGCCCACATTGCAGGCGGATTCTTTACCAGCTGAGCCACCAGGGAAGCCCAAGGACACTGGAGTGGGTAGCCTATCCCTTCTCCAAGGGATCTTCCCAACCCAGGGATCGAACTGGGGTCTCTTGCATTGCAGGCAGATTCTTTACCAGCTGAGCTACCGGGGAAGCCCTTATGTCCTAAAAAACTGTATTTTAATATTATCCTCATTTCCCCTGTTAAACAAACTTAATCCTACTATTATAAAACATATAATTGAAACATTTTCCCTCAACTTTACATCCACTCACAGTTGGCCACCCTGTTCCTTTACCCTTCACAGCCTAGCTCTGCAAAAGAATGGTCTTCAGTCTCTGCCTACATTTCTCTCTAAGTTGAAGTACAGTTGGCTTCCCTAGTGGTTGAGATGGTAAAGAATCTGCCTTCAAGGCAGGAGACCCAAAGTCGATCCCTGGGTCAGGAAGATCCCCTGGAGAAGGGAATGGCAACCTGTCCAGTGTTCTTGCCTGGAGAATTCCATGGACAGAGGAGCCTGGTGGGCTACAGCCCATTGGGTTGCAAAGAGTCAGACATGACTGAGAATTAACACTTTCACTTTTCATAGTTGATTTACAGTGTTGTGTTAGTTTCATGTGTTCAGTAAAGTGATTCAGTTTTATATGTATATATACAACTGAGTTATATACATAATATATAACTGAATTATATACATTATATAATTTTAATGGAATTATATTACATAATTATATAATTCAGTTATATATAATATATATAATTCAGTTAGATATACATACATATAAACATATATTCTTTTTCAGATTCTTCTCCATTATAGGGTTTTACAAGATACTGAATATAGTAGTTCCCTGTGGTATTCAGTAGGCCCTTGTTTATTTCTTTTATATGTAGCAGTGTATCTGTTAACCCCAAACTCCTAATTTACCCCTGCACTCACCCATTTCCTTTCTCGTGACCATTAAGTTGTTTTCTATGTCTGTGAGCCTTTCTCTGTTTTGTCTCCACCTTGGTACATCCCAATTCCTCCTTAATCTCTGACTATTTTCCTTGTGGCTCAGTTTCTAACACCTCCTTGGTGAAACTCATCAAAGACTTACCTATTTTGAAATCCCTGGGTCCTTTCAGCCCTCATCTTCATAAAGTTATCTTCTATGTTTCTGTGGTAGGAGTTGGACCACTTCCTTCTCGAAACCCTCACGTCCCTTGCGTCCAGAGACAATTTCTCTGACCACTTCTTTTTTATGTTCCTTACTGGTATCTGCTATTTAAATGCTGGCATTTCTTTTCTATATTTCTCCACAGATTCTCCTAGGAAATTGTATGTGCTGACACCTCATAGATCTACATACCCATCCCTGCCTTTTATGTATCCATTCTATATTCTTCCCCACATATCCAGTTGCCTTTGAGCATGCTAAGTCAGTGATGTCAGTGGTATCTGACTCTTTGAGACTCTGTAGACTGTAGCCCTCCAGGCTCCTCTGTCCATGGGATTCTCCAAGCAAGAATACTGGAGTGGGTTGCCATTTCCTTCTCCAAGGGGTGTTCCTGACCCATGGATAAAACNGCCTTTGAGCATGCTAAGTCAGTGATGTCAGTGGTATCTGACTCTTTGAGACTCTGTAGACTGTAGCCCTCCAGGCTCCTCTGTCCATGGGATTCTCCAAGCAAGAATACTGGAGTGGGTTGCCATGCCCTCCTCCAAGGGGTCTTCCTGATCCAGGGATCAAACCCACATCTCTCATTCTGCATTGGCAGGCAGGTTCTTTACCACTAGCACCACCTGGGAAGCCCATCCAGTTGCTTAGTCTCTTATCTATCCTGTGCTGCTGCTGCTGCTACTGCTAAGTCGCTTCAGTCATGTCCAACTCCGTGCGACCCCATAGACGGCAGCCTATCAGGCTCCTCTGTCCCTGGGATTCTCCAGGCAAGAACAGTGGAGTGGGTTGCCATTTCCTTCTCCAATGCATGAGAGTGAAAAGTGAAAGTGAGAGTCGCTCAGTCGTGCCTGACCCTTAGCGACCCCATGGACTGCAGCCCAGCAGGCTCCTCAGTCCATGGGAGTTTCCAGGCAAGAGCACTGGAGTGGGGTGCCACTGCCTTCCCCATAGTCCCAGACAAATCAGGCTCAACACATCCAAAGTAGAGATCACCTAGCTATCAAAATTTCATCCTCTGTCTGTTTTCCTTATTTTAACAAATGTCAGTGCTACTTCTATGTCAAATGGTTCCTTGCCATCTCTATTTTTATTTATTCTGTTACTTCTGCTGAAATTACACTTTTGTCCCACATGTCTGACTAGGAGAGCTTACTCATCTTCAAGTTTGAGCATCACCCCTGTCATGAAGCATTACCAACCTGGTGCAGTAAAAGCAACTACTGCCTCCTCATCCTTAAAGAGATGTCGAGAATAGTACCTGCAGCACTGAACTGTGAATGAGAAGCAGATTCCAGCACAGGGGAAAGCCTTCAGACAAGGAAGAACCATAAGAGTGCTGTGTGGCTAGAGTGAAAGGGATTGTGGCAGGAGAAACAACTGAAGAAGGTAGGGTCCTAATCAAGCAGGGTCTCATAGGTTATGGTAAAGATTTTTGCATTCTAACCTGACTACAACAGGAAGCAATGCATTTTCCAAGGCTAGAAGTGACAGGATCCAAAAATTAGGTTTTAAAATGATCTCTACAGCTAGGGCGTGAATAGATTTCAAGGAAGCAAGATTATTAAAGAGGCAATCAGTAAGTCATTACAGTAATCCAGCTGAAAAACAATGGTCACTTAGGCAGTGGTGGTGGTGGGAATGATGGAGAAGAGAGTCAACGTGTCTGACAGATTCTCTTTTACAAGCAAACAAATGAGACTATGTTGCTTGATTAAACTAATAACGTTTCAGGATGTTTTATGGTCATTACTGGCTGCATCCTGTGACCATCTGGAGATCAGAATGACCAGCCAAGCCCTGTGTCTTTGCACACACATACAAACAACTTTTACAAAATTCACTGGCATGTTCCTCAAAGTTTGCTGTGTTCTTTGAACTCTCGTGACCTTGAGAAAGTGCTTTGCCCACAGAAAACTTTTCAGCCAATGGAGCTTGGACTCTTCTTAAAGGTCACACAGACTCTTGTATGAAAAATGCTATTTTGTACATTTCTGTTCCCTTTGTTGGCTCCAGATTCTACACTTCCCTCATAGGGCAAGCAAAGAATAAAGGGAGATGAATGCAGAAAATGGGTTTCAAGGACAAAAGTATCTGGGCTAGCTCTGAATTCAAAGCTATAGACCTAGTTGCAAAGATACTTCATTATTAAATCAGTTATACAATGTTCATTCCATAAATACTTGTTGAGAACTGATTATGGTCTCAGACTCATGCTAGATGTTAGGGATGACAAAGTAATTGCCCAGGAAGGAACCCATTATCAGCCAACAGATGGGCACTTTTTATCAACAATACATCAATTTCCATCCTACAAACACAGATAATTTATTATCACATAGGAAATAGAAGTATGGCTTTTTTGACTACCAGTTTTATATAATCAAAGGGAAATGAAAAAAATAGGCTATTTTCTAATGGATTTACATATCTTGCAAATTTGAATAGTCTAAATTCATCTGGATTGGCTATCTTCCCACTATCCCTATATCTAACCCTAACCCTAATTAGTTATCAGTTTTTTCTTAATCTATTTCTACAATGGATCTAAAAAGATTTTTCACATTTCTTTTAAAATACAACAATAGTTGTTGTTGTTGTTCAGTCACTCAGTCGTATCTGACTGTTTGTGACACCATGGACTATGGCACTCAAGGCTTCCCTGTTCTTCACCATCTCCTGGATTTTGCTCAGATTTATGTCCATTGAGTCGGTGATGCTATTTGACCATCTCAGCCTCTGTCACCTCCTTCTCCTCCTGCTGTCAAACTTTCCCCTCATCAAGGTCTTTTCTAATGATTCAGTTTTCACGTCAAGTAGCCAAAGTATTGGAGCTTCAGTATCAGTGCTTCCAACGAATATTCAGGGTTTATTTCCTTTAAGATTGACTGGTTTGATTTCCTTGCAGTCCAAGGGACTCTCAAGAGTCTTCTCCAGCACCACAGTACCATAATGAGAAATGTTGTTAAAGATGACAGCATATCTATGTGNTCAAGTAGCCAAAGTATTGGAGCTTCAGTATCAGTGCTTCCAACGAATATTCAGGGTTTATTTCCTTTAAGATTGACTGGTTTGATTTCCTTGCAGTCCAAGGGACTCTCAAGAGTCTTCTCCAGCACCACAGTACCATAATGAGAAATGTTGTTAAAGATGACAGCATATCTATGTGGGAATAAATTTCTCTGAGAACACCTTGAAATATTGTTTTTTAAAAAGCTCTCAATGAGAAGATAGCTCTCCATGATAAGGAAAGCAGATCACCCTATTTTATTTCATTGTTGAAAAGTATCTGATCTCTGGGGTTTTAGGGATGACTTGAGGTTGTTCTCTCTGGAAAATGGTCTTTTCTTATCAGCTAAAATGCTTGCAAGATATTTTCTTAGCTATTTGTACTAAACTGAGACTTGATAGCTGAAACATACTTGCAGTGTTTAGTAACCTAAACAAGGTACAAGTGAGCAACATTTTTATGCTGGGTTTGTCTGTGTATCTTCGCTGTTTCTGATCTTTATGGTTACTGTGAAATATCAAATAGAATAGAATTCTGAAAGTTTTTAGTCATTGAAACTTCCTCACCGATCTTTGTGTTAATTCATCTACTTATTCAGCATATATTCATTATGTATCATGTGCCAGGTGGTGAAAGAACATAGTGGTGGCAATAAAGTAATAAGCAAGCTGAAAAGATCCTTACCTACATAGGCTTGCACATTGTAGGGGTTGGAAATAGATAGGATAAGAACAGTCAAAAAAATATGCAGTGTGATAAGTGCATGGAGAAAAAATAATCCAAGAAAGATAATGGCATGTTGATTAATATTAGAATGGTAAGGTGATTATTACAAGAATAAGCCTACCTATCTTGTTATCACAGGGCTTTCACATACTTGAATATACATTTGTTTATTGCTTGTAAATGTCTATACTAGCTAGGATATCCTATGGGTTCATATTGTATTCAAAACAACTGGTTCTATCTTTTATACATAATCAATCAAATTACATATTGAAATTGTGCTATGATAACAGTAAGAATGAGGTTTTTCTTTGTAAATTTCTACTGTGAAACTCGACTGTGGTCAAATTATAACATCTTAGAACTTTGTCTGTTTTCATTGCTCTGAAGTGAAAGCTAACTTTTGTTAGCTCTACCAAGTGAAGAATATAATTACCTGGCCCCTGCCAATGTGTACTCATTTGCTTTCCAGTGTACACCAACCTGCACCCTATATTTGAGGGACTTTTGGTCTTCTATAACAGGTTTGGCTGAGGTTCTAGGGAAGACTATTCTTGCTTGACATCAGGATAACCTGGAGCAGATCAGAGCCAAGGTGCTTGATAAGATATTCATTTAATTGTATTACACATCCTTTTTACAAACATACTAGATTGCTCAGAACTTCCCATAATTTAAAATTCCCAGTAGCTCTTGCCTAATTTTCCAGACTCATTGATCTCACAAATGCTGAAAATATTCTTCAAGAACATGACGTTTTGAATAACATTTTCCAATTCTAAATCTGACTAGTCATTCTAAATCTAACTTGCAAATTGCATTGCCTTCCTACAACTGAAANATTTTCTTTCTAAAGAACACCAAGAGGAAACAGTTTGGACTATGTAGTGACTAGGTGAGATGACTGAGCAGAATGTCCAACAAGATTGTATAGTCAAATTTTATTTTTAAGCTGTTTTTCTAAAATTTAATTGCTTAGTTTAAATGCTTGCCTCTTTGATGCTTTCAGAATCTGTTTATAAAGGACACTGGAGTACTTGGTGTACATTGCACATTATCTCATGTGTTCCTTGTCAGCACCAGGAAGCAGAACCAGTATTCTTTTTTCCTTTCTGAAAGTGAAGAAGCCCACAGAGGTCCCCTGGCTGGTCAGGACTTCTTCACACTGAGATATTTCAAATAGGTATACGGAATCTTTACTCACTGAATAAAATAAGGACCTCATTTAAAGGAAGCATTTTCAAAACTGTTTATTTACTCCATGGTATTGTCCAAAAGAGTCCTGTGATTCTGACAAAATTTGGTTCTCTAAAGAAGGATATCGAGAAGGCACTGGCACCCCACTCCAGTACTCGTGCCTGGAAAATCCCATGGATGGAGGAGCCTGGTGGGCCGTAGTCCATGGGGTTGCTAGGAGTCGGACACGACTGAGCAACTTCCCTTTCACTTTTCACTTTCATGCATTGGAGAAGGAAATGGCAACCCAGTCCTGTACTCTTGCCTGGAGAATCCCAGGGACGGGGGAGCCTGGCGGGCTGCCGTCTATGGGGTCGCACAGAGTCGGACACGACTGAAGCGATGCAGCAGCAGCAGCAGCAGCAGCAGCAGCAGCAGCAGCAGCGGATATCAGTCAGTTCAGTCGCGCAGTCATTTCCCACTCTGCGACCCCAGGGACTGCAAGAAGGATATCAAGAAATACGTAAAGTTTTTATCTACTAATCTGAAGCAAAATTGTCACTAAGAACTAGATTATAAATCCTTACAAGGTAAAGACTATTCATTTTATCTCTCATATTTCTTCATCACTCTAAACCACTGATGGACATAAAACAGATGTTCAATGCCCTTGTTGGCTGACTAATTAACAGCAGTTTCTGAATGGGCTTATCTTTTCCAATTTTAAATGAACTCTATTGGAATTTACTGCCTGGGCAATGTCAATTTGTTACTTCATTGAGGAAGAGCTATAATTCACATTTCTACTGGTTGGCTAAGTCTTCCAAAGTTGTTTAGCAAAATGAACTTGGAGTTCAATCAGCTCAAAGGTTAGAAAAGTCAGTAAGAGTCTTTGTTTATTATTTCATTTATTATTTTACTTATTCTGCCTATTCTGATGTTCCAGAATTAAATGAACCCCAATTTTGCTTGTATTTAGAGGCTTGCATTTTATTTGGAAAAGGAGATCCTTCCCATTAACAACTTACTGCACTCTCAATATATACCAGTATAAAATGTGCATTTGCACTCTCTCCATCAGCAAACAGCAAACTTCTTTGCCAAAAGAACAGCTCAGAATCAGGGATATCTGATTCAGGGCCTCACTGATCTTCAAATCTAAAATTAATT
This sequence comes from Neotragus moschatus, assembly GCA_006410615.1. NCBI lineage: Eukaryota > Metazoa > Chordata > Mammalia > Artiodactyla > Bovidae > Neotragus > Neotragus moschatus. The sequence continues at coordinate 83,796 of SJYA01001035.1, read as the reverse complement.
AATCATGTTCTGTACTCATTCTACTGTTCATGTAACTTTTAGCCGATTGCACCACATTTAAATAATTATATCTCTGTCTGTGAAATAGAAATACCACCTCATGAAAAGTTTCAAGGAATAATAAAGAAAATGCATTTTAATACTAAAGTACATATATGTGTATAAATGTAGGGAGTCATGGTTGATTAAAGGAAAAAATGATCAGGTATCAAACTATATGTTTCAAATTATTAGATATTATAAAGAAGGTTGAAATTTCAGCCTTAGAAAGAAATATGCTCCTTTAATTTTTCCCAAAATTAGATAAAAAGATTTCTTTATAAATTTTAAGCTATTTAGTCTTAACTATTTAATAAAATATATTTACATCATATTAAGTCAACAGTAAGAATCTTGTCAGCCATCTTTGCTTTGGTAAACAAGGCTTCCAGAATTACTGAACAATCTACTTATACTTAATCTTTCCAAATACACACAGCTGTTGTGTTTAAGAGTGACAAATTACCATTATGGCCTAATTACTGGTGCCAGCTCTAGAAATATGCAAATTATTTATAATGGAATAAAATTGCCTTGGTACAGATAAATTCTACAGCCCTCTCTTTTTAAATTTTTATTTTTTATTTTAGGAGAAATGTATGCTCAGCATCAGAGAAGTAAAAATTACAGTTTCTAACTCTGCTTTGTTTAAATGTGTTTGCAAATATTCCTTCTGTGCGGATTTCTAAACATCCCCTTCATTCCCCTGCAACACACACACATTTGACAGATTTTGCCATCGCAAAATAAATCTACACAATTATAGTAGCACTAGATGTTTCAAAATACTTAGGGGAACTGATACAGATCATAGTTTTCTTAGAAATTGGTTTGTCCAAAGTTTTTATACTTCACTAATCTATCATTTGGTTTGTTGTTGTTCAGTCGCTCAGTCGTATCTGATTCTTTGGGACCTCATGGACTGCAGCACACCAGGCTTTCCTATCCTTCACTGTGTCCTGGAGTTTGCTCAAACTCATGTCCACTGAGTCAGTGATGCCATCCAACCATCTCATCTTCTGTCACCCCCTTCTCCTCCTGCCCTCACACTTTCCAAGCATCAAGGTCTTTTCTAATGAGTCAGTTCTTCACATCAGGTGGCCAAAATATTGGAGCTTCAGTATCAGTCCTTCCAATGAATATCCAGGGTTGATTTTCTTTAGACTTGACTGGTTTGATCTCCTTGCTGTCCAAGGGACTCTTAAGAGTCTTTCCAGTACCAGAGTTCGAAAGCATCGATTCTTCAGTGTTCAGCCTTTTTTATGGTTCAAATCTCACAAGACTACTAGAAAAGCCATAGTTTTGACTATAGGGACCTTTGTCGGCAAGCTGATGTCTCTGGCTGTCTAAGTTTGTCATAGCTTTTATTCCAAGAAGCATCTTTTAATTTCATGGCTGTGATCATCATCCACAGTGATTTTGGAGACCAAGAAGAGAAATCTGTCACTGTTTCCATTTTTTTCCCCATCTATTTGCCATGAAGTGATAGGACTGTATGCTATGATTTTTGTTTTTTGAATGTTAAGTTTTAAGCCAACTTTTTCACTCTCCTCTTTCACCTTCATCAAGAGGCTCTTTAGTTCCTCTTCACTCTCTGCCATTAGGGTGGTGTCATTTGCATATCTGAGGTTACTGATATTTCTCCCAGCAATCTTGATTCCAGTTTGTGCTTCAACCAGCCCGGCATTTTGCATGATGTACTCTGTATATAAGTTTATTAAATAAGCAGGGTGACAATATGCTTATTGTCATATTCCTTGACATATTCCTTTCCCAATTTTGAACAACCAGTCCATTGTTGGATCTTACTAAATATGGTAACATCATATAGAATCTTCTTATAATTATCTATTGAGGTTTCTGGATATATGTCATAGGTATTAAAGGTATTGATATTTAATATCCATCATTAAAGTAGACAGAAAAAGTAGCCCTGAGGAGGAGTCAGCAATGATCAAAAGTATTATCTGCGCTACAATTTGAATCAGTAGACTCTGATCCTAGTCTCTGATTCATTAGATTTGATCCAAAGGGTCATGTATTTATCTTGACTTTTAATTTATAACTTATAGAATATTAAGACTAATTGTTGCTCATCTTATATTTTATAGGATTGCTATGATTTTCATTTTACTCTATTAGTTATTTTCCAAACTTTGTGTGAAGTTTTTATATACTCAGGATTCTAAAGCATTGACAAATCAACATGTAATCTGTATATTACATTTTTTTCATAACACTGAATTTTACTTTAGGTAGACACCATGAGCTATTTAGATTGAAAATATTTGGGGTGATTAACATAGTTTGGATTTGCCAGTGACCATGACTTTCAACTTAGTTTCTGACAGTTTTTAAGGATACAAACTGTATGATTGTTTTCTCCCTTTTTCTTCTTGAAACAGATTTCCCCCTATACTTAGAGGAAATGTAAGCTTGGAATTAAATCAATGAGTTTGACTCCTCTTCACAGATACTTTCAATCCATTGGTTACATTGTTAGCTCTGCCTTCAGAACATGTCCAGAATCCCACCACTTCTCATCAGCTTCACTGTTAACATTCTGGTCCAGTCTCCCATCTGGGCAATTGTAATAACCTCCTAACTGATGTAGGCTTCCCTCGTAGTTCAATCGGTAAACAGTCTGCCTACAATGCAGGAGACCCAGGTTCAATTCCTGGGTCGGGAAGATCCCCTGGAGAAGGAAATGGCAACCCACTCCAGTATTCTTGCCTGGAGAATCCCATGAACAGAGAAGCCTGGCAGTGCTACAGTCCATGGGGTCATAAGAGTTGAACAGGACTGAGCGACTAAGCATACCTAACTGATATACCTACATCAAGTCTTGCCTCCGATAGTTTATGTCCAATATTAGGGTGATTTCTCCTAAAATAGGACACACTGTCTCCTTTTAATGTTCAAAATCCTTTAATAATTTCCGATTTCATTCTTTCCAAAGTTCATTAGCCTAAAAACTCTACATGAGCTGGACTTTATACTTTTCTGACCTCATTTCCTATTTACCTCTCTCACTTCATTGCAGCCCTCTTGGTCTCCTTGATATTCCTCAAGCACATCAAGTTCTTTTGCACATGACGTTCTCTTTGCCTTCTGAATACTGTTCCCTGAGATATTTTCATGGTATTCTCCTTCACTTCCTTCAGGTCTTTGCTCAAATGCCTAGCAAGCATTTTCTGACCATCTTCTACAAATAACCATGTATTTTTTTATACACAAATGTCTATAGCGGCTTTACTCACGACATCTCTCAAATGAATATAACCCAAATGTCCCTCAGCAGGTGAGTGGATAAACAAATGGTGGTATATCCATAAAATGGAGTACTACTCAGAGGGGAAAAGAAAGAACAAGTTATAGACACACGCAACAGCATTGATGGATCTCCACTAAGTTTATGCTAAGTGAAAAACCAGACCCAAATGAATACATGCTGTTTGTAGGAAATTATGCCAAAAGTAATGCTAATCTATCATGTTAGAATGTAGAACAGTTGCCTGAGATTGGGAGTAGAGGTAGGACTGACTTTAGCAAGACTTTGAGTGGGAGATGCTTTTATCTTCTAGCTATGGTTTGAGTGCCTATGCGCTCAGCAGTGTCCGGCTCTTTGCAACCCTTAGCCTCCTCTGTCCATGGGATTCTCCAGGCAAGAATACTGGAGTCCATTTCCTCCTCCAAGGGACCGTTCTGACCCAGGAATAGAACCCATGACTCCTGTGTCTCCAGCATTGCAGGCAGATTCTTGATCACTGAATCATCAGGGAAGCCCAGCGATGGCTTACTCAAGAATATATATATTTGTCAAGTGTGTACAGTTAGAATGGGTACATTTTATTGTATGTAAACTCTAACTCAATACAGGGTTTATTTTTCAAAGGAGGCTTTATAAGAAAAAGAATTTTATCTATGGCTGAAAACAGTGTTTTTAATTATATATCTTAGAAGAGAGGAGAATCTGAGGGTACATAATTGAAAGTTTTGATTCATTTTTTCAAATACAATTTCACTGTGTGTTACAACTTAAAATGGCTGGTAAAAGCATCTGGCTAGCATGATTAGAAAGGTGAAGAAGTCACCACAAAATCAAAGCTATGATTCCTGTTAAGCTTCTGAGCTAGTACTGAAGGTCTGATCCTTAAGAACATGAAAAGCACTGTCCCGGAGATGCAATGTCACGAAGAATAAAATCCAAAAGGTTGGGGAGGTGGTGAAAGGGGGATAGTGCTGATACCAACCTAGCTCCTTTGCTGGGAACTCTTGTTATCTTGTTCTGTATTTATCTAGTGCCTGCCATATTTAGAAAAGATTAAATCAAAACTGTGAAATTAAAACATGATGAGTGACAGTTGTGAGAGACGACAGCTGTGGCATTAGACTTTCATCATGTCAGGCCTGAGATCTGTATTTCAGGTCATTGCTTTCCACTGGCACCAATCCTGAAGGACAAGAATTGTCTTTCTATTGGCTATTTACTAGCCCACCTGTTGCTTCCACGTGGTAAAAGATTAACAGGGTTTCGATGGGAAGGGAGCCATTTCAGAGGTCTAGGTTGAATAGGGTCTTCACAGAGCACTTACCCTCAGAAGGTTAAGCAAAATGTTATCTAATGTTATCAGCAATAATAGTCAAATGTGATCTATTTCCATTCTAAGTAGAAGAAAACCTTTCAAATCACAGCACACACTTCAAATGTACATCCACAGGGTTGAACAAATATATATACTTTTTTCAGTTACGTGAAAAATGTATTTTTTAAAATAGATATATCTAGTATATAGTCAAATAAATCTAAAGTAACTACACAATTCAAGGCACAAATGGAATATACCTTATTTTTTCCTCTTCTTGATAAACGCATAATTTCATAGTCAGGAAGCCATCCTCTTTTACAGAATAATTAATGATCAGTTAAATATTAATAGATAAACCAACTATGATACATCCATACAATGGAATATTAGTGCAATAAAAAGGAACAAACTAATGATACATGTAAGAGAATGGTAAATCTTAAATGTATTATACTAAATGAAAGAGGCCAAGTTCAAAAGGCTACATACTGTTTGATGATATTTATATGGCATTCTGGAAGAGGAAAAACTGTATGTAGAGAAAACCGATCAGTGATTAAACAGAGGCTAGGGGGAAGGCAATGGCACCCCACTCCAGTACTCCTGCCTGGGAAATCCCATGGACAGAGGAGCCTGGTAGGCTGCAGTCCATGGGGTCATGAAGAGTCGGACACGACTGAGCAACTTCACTTTCACTTTTCACTTTGAGGCATTGGAGAAGGAAATGGCAACCCACTCCAGTGTTCTTGCCTGGAGAATCCCAGGGACGGGAGAGCCTGGTGGGCTACCATCTATGGGGTCACACAGAGTCGGACACGACTGAAGTGACTTAGCAGCAGCAGCAGGGGGAAGGTAGGACTTGACTTTAAATGAGCTTGACAGGACTTTGAGGAATAACGGAATTGTTCTGTTTTGATTGTGATGGTGGCTGTGTGTCTGTATGCATTCATCAAATCTCACAGAAATATGCACTAAAAAGGCTAAAAATTACTGCATATAAATTATACCTTAATATTTAAAAAGAGAAAAACATTAATATTTTCATAGAACTATTTTCCCCCAAAATGTGTCTTAATATGAAGGAGCTATTGATTGTCATCACAGGATATTACAGATCTAAAAATCCTCATTAGATTTTCAGTGTACAAAATGAGTCACCAGGCTGTCCTATTAATAGAAATTGAACTGTGTGAATAGCAATATTTTAGTAAGGATATAAGACTTATAAAGAGCTGTGGATACTGTTGTGGGTTGTGGTTGCCTTTTTTTTTTTCCCCCTTTATATCTGTGTTCAGATGTAGTAAGTATAAGAGGTACTATATGTTTGAATTTTGCTCTTTTGTATTTTGTGAAATTGGGACACTTGATTAAAAGGGAACTGGGAACTTTCCACCAGATCACTCACATTTAGTTTTGGACTTTCCTTGTGGCTCAGATGGTAAAGTGTCTGTCTACAATGAATGCTCTATATGTGTTCTAAATTTACCTTTGTTAAGTTGTTTAAAGTGAGTAGATTGTGCTTTTTGTACATATAAATACTAGTTCCCCAGCCTCCATATCCACTATGCCACAACTAATACAAGCATGTGATGGGAGAGAGATGGGTGAGAATGAAAAATAAGGATTCTGAGAAGCTGTGTACCTCATTTAAATGAAGTTTTATCAGTAGAACTCAAAAAGACACACATTTAGTGTTGACCAATATGAAGGCTTTAGGCTAATCTTTGCTTGCAAAGAAAATATCACATTTAATCTGGCATAACAAAGATACTGTTTCTATTTTGTCGATTAACCTGCTGGTAAACAGCTCTAATTAGAAACTTTGGAGTACTCTTCTTTAATCTCTTTAATACTGCAAGTATCATGAAAACCACAATGAGCCATTGGAGGCAACATAAAGAAGATTATTGGTGTCTAGGAGTCCCATAACAAGAGTGATTTTCTCTTTTGTACCCCTTGGCAATTTGGATGGTTCAGAAGGGAAGAATGACTCAGCTTGAAACACAGGGCAATAATGATAGCTGAAAAAAAATCAATTGAAGAAAGCTGAAAAGAACTTCATTACATTTCAAGAGTACATATTTTTTTAAGCTCATCTTTTGTCTTTAGTCACATATTTACTATTGCCCATACTTCTTTTTTTTTTAAGAGTTTTACTCTTTATTTTTATTTATTTTTGGCTGTGCTGGGATTTTGTTACTGTGTGTGGGCTTTCTCTAGTTGCGGTGAGCAGGGGGCTAACTTTTCATTGCTGTGCAAGGGCTTCTTTTGTTGCAGAGCATAGGTTCTAGAACATGGGCTCAGTAGATGTGGTGCGTGGGCTTAGTTGCTCTGTGGCATGTGGAATCTTCCCAGACCAGGGATTAAACCCATATCCCCCTGCACTGGCAGGTGGATTCCTGTCCACTGTACCACCAGGGAAGTCCTCAAGAGTACATATTTTGTTCACTGTGAATGCAAACTACTATTTCAAGTTGTCCTTGTAGGGTGGCAATATGTGTCCTCCCCATCAATATTTTCCTAGTAGTTCCGTTCCTTTGGCTGAAAGCAATAGAAACCAACTGGGCCTAGCTCATGGTCCCATACAAAATAATTAACAATAAATTTTAATAAGATAGTAGAAAATAAGGATCTAAAAAGAATAAGTTAAAAATAAACATTGAAATCTTACATTTTTAAATAAATTAATATTTGGAAAGATATTGGGTAGCTCTTAGGAAAAAAAGAAGAGTTAAATAATTGAGACTTGAGAAGACTGTAATTAGGGTTACTCTGGAATTCTCAATGGTGAAACAAACAAACAAAAATACCTGGTTGGTGTCTGAAATGACCACTGACATGACCTACCTTCAACTGCTTTCTTCATTTTTGAGATTCACCCAGATTTAGATGTGAGGACAAAAAGTAAACAGTCATGTGTTTTAGCCTTGGGAGGAGGTGGGGAGGGAAACCCTGTGGTTGGCAGCCCTGCACAAAAGTGCTGGAGAGAATGAGGAGAGCTTGCTCAGGGGAATGGGGGAAATGCATGCTGAGCAAACAAAATCAGCCGGCCACTTCAGACTGTCAGAGGTTTTTTAAAAAGACATTACTGTTTTGGAGCTGCCTCTCTGATCCTATTCTTATCCTTTCTTGAGGTTATAAGGATTCCCTTCACTTTCTTGTAAGTACTTTTTCCTTTTATTTTAGGGCTTAATTTTTATGGTCAAGCTCATCTTTGTGGTAGAATTTTCTCTGACCCTGTACCACCAGTTGATTAAAACATGTGAGATTTTCTACAATTATCTAATAGTATTTTATAACTTAATTATCATACTTAATAACTACTAAGCTCTTACTATGAACTCAGCATTGTGTGAAAAAGGGTTGCAAAGAAATCTGGCTTTGGAAAGAGTTCATTATCCAGCTAAGAGGATACAAGACAAAAGGGTAAAATAATAGCCAATAGGAGAGAATAGTTTATAATTATTTTATAGAATATGATCAGATTATTTTACAATACTTATGTTTAATGTTATTTTTCACATAATGTATTTCTATATATTGAAACCACTTCCTTTGCCAGGGGATCTTCCCATCCCAGGGATCAAACCCATGTCTCTGGTATTAAAGACATATTGGAAATGGAATTTCCATATCTACCTATCATGGATTGAATTGTNGAATATGATCAGATTATTTTACAATACTTATGTTTAATGTTATTTTTCACATAATGTATTTCTATATATTGAAACCACTTCCTTTGCCAGGGGATCTTCCCATCCCAGGGATCAAACCCATGTCTCTGGTATTAAAGACATATTGGAAATGGAATTTCCATATCTACCTATCATGGATTGAATTGTGCCCCCCAAAGAGATATGGTGAAGATTTAACCCCTGGTACCTGTGTATATAACCTTGTTTGGAAAATCCTGTAGATGTAATCAATTTAGCCTGAGTTCATTAGGATGGGCCATCATCCAATAATCAATGATATCCTTATAAAAAGAAATGTAAAGACAAGACCATATGGACTATACAGTCCATGGAATTCTCCAGGCCATAATATTGGAGTGGGTAGCCTTTCCCTTTTCCAGGGGATCTTCCTAACCTGGGGATCAAACCCAGGTCTCCTGCATTGCAAGGCAGATTCTTTACCAGCTGAGCCACCAGGGAAGCCCAAAAATACTGCAGTGGCTAGCCTATCCCTTCTCCAGTGGATCTTCCCAACTCAGGAATTGAACCAGGGTCTCCTGCATTGCGGGCGGATTCTTTACCAGCTGAGCCAACAGGGAAACCGTTATAAGAAGAAATGTAAAAACAAGAGACACACAGGAAGAAGGCCATGTGATGATAGGGGCAAAGATAGGAATGATGCAGTTATAAACTAACAAACACCAAAGATCCGTGTCTATCACAAGAAGCTAAGAAGAGTTCCACTTAATCTCAGGGAAAACATGGCCTTGCTGACACCTTGATTTTGACTTCTTGCCTCCAGAACTGTGGAAGAATAAATTTGTTATAAACCACTTAGTTTGTGGTACTTTGATACAGCAGCCCAAAGAAACAAATTTACCCTACTCAATTTCTTCTCTTTTCCTCCAGCAACCCCAGAGTATAACTCATCCCATTAATATAAGATAGCACTGCCCAAATTTTAATATACAAACAAATCACTTGGGGATCTTACTAAAGTATTGATTCTGATTCAGTAATTCTGGATGGGACCTGAGAATCTGCATTTCTTACCAGTTTCCAGGTGATATGCATGCTGCTAGTCCAGAGATCACACTTGAAGAAGTAAGGCTATATGTGTACAGTCAGCAAGGAGATGTCTCTTTCAGGTGTGGGTCAGATCTAGGCTTTTGGACACAATGTTAACAGGGATGGAATGAAAAAACTTATTCAGTGAGACATAAAATGAGTAAATAAAATATTCAAAGAAAGAGAGTGAGAAAAATTTCAAAATAAACTTCCAGATTATTCTTCAATCATCTGCCATCCTCCCCATCCACTCCCCTCAAAAGATCTGGAATACAAAGATTTCAAACTTGCTTTCTGAATAAGTGAATTTATCAATACAATAATAAGATGATATTTTATATGGTCACTTTTAACTTTATTTTTTAAATGGTGATTTCAAACGCAAACAGTACAGCCTGAGAGTTGAGTGAGTACCACAGATGAACACGGGCCAACCACCCTGCAGTTAATGACATTTTTATTGTATTTGGGGGCTGCCCTGGTGGCTCAGTGGAGAAGGAAATGGCAGCCCACTCCAGTACTCTTGCCTAAAAAATCCCATGGACAGAGGGGCCTGGTAGGCTGCAGTCTATGGGGTCTCTAGAAGTCAGACACGACTGAGCAACTTCACTTTCACTTTTCACTTTCATGTGTTGGAGAAGGAAATGGCAACCCACTCCGGTGTTCTTGCCTGGAGAATCCCAGGGAAGGTGGAGCCTCTATGGGGTCGCAGAGTCAGACACAACTGAAGCGACTTAGCAGCAGCAGCAGCACTCAATAGGTACATCGTTTTATTCTAAACCGGAATTTCCAATTAAAAAGAAAAAATCTGTTAAACATAATACTATATATAAAACTAATTTTAGATATAAGATTGCCTGCATCAGAACTTCAATATCGACTTTAGAGCAGTGTGTTCTTGAGTATAAAGATTTCTCCTGGTCTTAACAGAATACCTCATAGCCTCACCCTCTACCTAGCAGTTTACAAATCTAAGTGTACATCAGAATCCTTTACGGGCTGATTTCCAGACCCTAACCCAGGACACTCTGAGTTTGCAGTTTGGAGTGAGGTCTAAGAACCTGACTTTTGACCAAATATCGCCAGGCACCCTCCATGCAGATGGCCTGTGGGCTACATCTGAAGAAATACTGTGTTGGTATTCCTCTCTGCGCTGAACCTCAGGAGGAAACCAGCGTGACCGCTCAAGAATCCGGCTATTAGCAATGTAAATGTATCCCAGGACCTCGCAAAGGGTACTGACAGACTGAAAATGACCGTGGCATCTAATCAGGAAGCGAGATGGCAGATACGGATGTTCTCTGGCTTTTACAGTAAAGCCACTCAAGGTCCAAACATACTGCCAAGTCCCAACCTGATCTGCGTCACCCCAGTTATGGGTGTGTGCCAAGGTCTCACACACACTGAAATGATAACCTGCCCACACGTGGGCCCAAAGAAGATGCGAGCTCGGTACGACCGAAGCAAAAATCTGAGTGGAGATCATCTNGCAAGCTAGCAAATTTGTCGGAGAAAAATTAATGTTTCTCAGGAGATCAAATATTAATGCCAGCCAGCATCTCATCAAAGAACAAGATTACCTATATTCATATATTGGAAACTCTATGGTTTTGTTTCTGTCATTGTAAGCTTCAGCTCATGAGCTTGTTGACATATGAGATTCTTTTTCGGAAATCCAAACAGATGGGAAAAGAAATTGTGAAATCACATGACACTCAGAAATATTGCATCACTCTATTCCTACTTTCTGTCTCAAAAGATTTCCTAACCTCTGAGAGCATCATCAGTGTGAGTAAATTAACATTTAAAAAGATGAAGCCCCCAAAGCATTTACTCTTAAAAAACATATATAGAACGAATTTACCACTGAAAGTTAATGTCAGATGTGCTTGTGTTTTATTCCATCTCAAGCACAGTTGAAAGAACACTGTTGTTTTGTGTTAAAACAATATCAAGGTAGCTTTTCTTTTGTTTTACACCTCTCTTCCAGTATTTGAGTAGGAAATAAAGAAGTACAGTTACAAGAGCTGGGTGTGTGTGTGTGTTCATCCACTCAGTCCTCCCCAGTTCCTTGTGACCCCATGCACTGTAGCACGCCAGGCTCCTTTGTCCATGAAATTTTCCAGACAAGCATACTGGAGTGGGTTGCCATTTCCTCGTCCGGGGGCATCTACACAATTCAGGAACTGAACCCATATCTCTCGCATTGGCAGGCAGATTCTTTACCATTGTGCCCACCTGGGAAGCCACCAGAGAGAATGCTAGTTCATACTGGGTTGTGACATTTTGTTCAGCAAGCTATCACTATTCATTAATATAGTATTAGTATGTACTGCATTATATGTTGTTATTATCTGCTTTTGGTCATTGTTACATTTCTAATACAGAGATGAGTACTTGGCACATAAAAGGCAATCAATAGGTATTTACTGAACGGATGAGTGGCTCAATCAAGGAATAAGAATTTCTACTTAAAGAAGAGTAATTTTGCCCTTGTTTTACTGTGTAAAAACAGCACTTGATAATCAGCTATATTTATTTTCTTTCAAACCTTTCTTCGCTAAAACTTTGCACTTCTGTCTCTCCTGCTGAGAGTCAGTGAGCTTAGACACTCAACTTTCATTTCATTTTTCTCCTATTTGTGGATATCATCCATATATACGACTTTCCAGCCAGTGTAATCTTTCCAGAAATTCTTGTTGACTGCAAACGCTTAAAAGCTCTTTATTGTTGAAGGGACGAGAAGACTGACATCCATTGTGTTTCATTTGGTGACTGAAATATGTGACACATAACAAGGCCTTTATCCTCTGTTTATCCATCTGGAAAATGAAAACAACAATTCTCACTAGTCTGGTATGGAAGTGATTGCCAAGGACTTTGTGATCCATGCAGGAAAGGAGACTCTTTAGTTGGTACATAAAACAGATGTATCCATTTGATCAATTGGGTGTTTAGGTCCTAAAGACTTACAGAGATGTTAAGCAAACAACAACCACAAAAAGAATAATCTGTCTTTTTAAATGATTTTTAATGATAGTTACATGCTTCTTTCCCTGGTGGGCTGCCATCTATGGGGTCGCACAGAGTCAGACACGACTGAAGTGACTTAGCAGCAGCAGCAGCAGCAGTTCTTAATGTATTTAGTTTTTCTTTAAGAATTCTTTACATGGTCACCAATTAGAGACCATTGAGTCTGGGGCTTCTTAACCAGAGTGTGTCCACACTTCCTTATGGAATCTTTAAATCTACACGTGCCCTATCTATACCTTAACTTCCCCTGGATAAGAACAGGATGGGGGTGAGGGTCCAACCTCTTCTGTTTTATGAAACAGCACATTAACAGCCAGGCTTTCCTGGTGGCTCAGTGATAAAGAATCTGCCTGGTAATGCAGGAGATGTGGGTTCAATGACTGGATTGGGAAGATCCCCTGGAGAAGGGAATGGCAACGCACTCCTAGTATTCTTGCCTGGGAAATCCCATGGACAGAGGAACTTGGATGGGTATATAGTCCATGGGGCCACCAAGAGTCAGACATGACTTAGCAACTAAATAACAATGTTAAGGGCCAGCTGGTAAGTGTAATAACCTCAGGACTAAAATCCTCATCTTCTGACTTTGGATAGGTTTTTATTCTTATATATGTGAAGCCTCTAATATATTAGTTCGTATTGTTACACAGTTGACCCTTGAACAACACAGGTTTGAAATGTGAGGAATCACTTATATGTGAATTTTTCCATTAGTAAATAGTATAGTAATACACAGTCCTGGGATGGTTGAATCTGAGGACGTGGGACTGAGTTTCTAGGGGCAGAGGTATAAGTTATACTCAAACTTTTGTGCAGAGGGCCAGCATTGCCAACCTTCACATCGTTCAAGGATCAACTGAATTTTAACTTTTTAGATATAACTTTGTTGTAACCACTGAAAATTTAAATATCTTTGCTGCTTTTAGTTCATAGCTATGCTCCCCTTTCTGTTTCTTGGCTCTTCTATAAAGCCTTTTGCGATTCATCTTATTAGAAATAGATTCAACCCTTTATAAGCTTTCAAAATGAATTATTACCTGTATTGGAGCATTTATCAAACAGTACGGTCCTATGTTAAAGAAGCTGATAAAGAACTCTGTCTTTCCCTAAATTGTAAACTCTTAGAGATAGAAGTCAATATACTCATTGTGTTTAGAACAGTAACAACAAATAAAAGCTTAGGCACCAAGCAAGGTGTGTGACCAGCAGTTCTCAAATTTTAGCAACCATCAAAATCACCTGGAGGGCTTGTTATTAATAAAGTATTTATCGCTGGACCCTCAACCTCAGAACTTCTGATTAAGTGGTTCTGGGTTAGGGGAGAGCATCTGTGCTTCAAACAAGTTCCCAAGTAATGCCACTCTTCTGAAAGGTTTCTATTTGAATATTTGCTACTACTTCAGTAAGGAGGTTTTAGAATTCTAATTTTCAAAGAAGTTATATAGCAAGTAATTGGGCAGAGGAAAGACTGTAATCTCATCTTTTGCTGCCTAGTGCTTTGGTCTTTCCCTTGCATACGTGCTAAGTGGCTTCAGTCGTGTCCAACTGCATCAACACTTTGGACTGTAGTCCACCAGGCTCCTTAGTCCATGGGATTCTCCAGGCAAGACTACTGGAGTGGGTTGCCATGCCCTCCTCCAGAGGAATCTTCCCAACCCAGGGGTCAAACTCACGTCTCTTACATCTCATGCACTGGCACGCAGGTTCTTTAACACTAGTGCCACCTGGGAAGCCCTGTTTGTCCCTTAATTCTTCCTATATATCATAATCTTTCAAGAAATATACATGAAAGATAACTTGTTACGGTGGAGATAGACTTTTAAGATTCAATTATGATCTTGGGCATTGCTTCTTTTTCCTCTTCTATGCCTCAGTTTTCTCATCTGTAAATTAGGAAACAGCAGTATTTTACCTGTAATGCACATTGTAGTTGCCCCCATTCCCCCAGGTTTGCTCCATTCCTCTTCCATTGTGTAATAGGCAGCATGGTTCAGAAAACTGCCCCAGCTCCAGGAATATATTCTAATTCATCCAGGTCAGCCAGGATAGATTCAGGAAGCTGAATCAATTATGCCATAATATTCCTCCTCTCCCTGAGTGTTATTCCCAACACTTTCTGTTTCAGAGCTAAGCAGCTGACAAGTTAGGCAGATCATGAAGAGGGGAGGGCAATTTTTTTCACTTTTTTCATTGCATGTGGGGGCACTCATTTGCTAGATAAGAATATGGATGCAGATTTCCTGTTGATGGCCATCCTACAGAGGGGAACTGGTGTTCGAGGGATCCAACCCCTGGATGTCAGGACAGAGACAGAACCTGCGGATCTGGTGACAACGTAAAGCCGCTGGATCCATAAACCAAACTTGAAGCTGCCCTCTCTCTAGACTACCAGTCATGTGAGCCAACAAACGCCCTTGTCGTTTGTCAGCTGAAGTTCGTTTTTTGTTTTTTTCCTATCACTTATAGTCAAACACTCTGATTGTTGTTATTTAGTTGCTAAGTCATGCCCAACTCTTTTGTGATGCCATGGACTGTAGCCTTCCAGGCTCCTCTTTCCATGGGATTTCCCAGGCAAGAATACTGGAGTGGGTTGCTGTTTCATTCTCCAGGGGATCTTTCCAACCCAGGGACTGAACCTGGGTCTCCCTTATTAGCAGTTGGATTCTTTATCACTGAGCCACCAGGGAAGCCCCAAACACCCTGACACCTGATTTCAATGGATTACTATAAGAATTAAATGAAGTGATACATTAAAAATAAAAAAGCTTACAGTATTAAGGACATACCAAATATGAATTAAATATCATTATCAGAGAAGTAACTAGGTCCAAATTTTTAAAAATATATATTATAGGTGGTTGGGTCTTGGTTTCCTTTCAAATTCTCCTTCTCTACCAAGAGCACATGACCTTAAATGACACAGTCAGCTCCTGACCGAAAGGTCCCTTGGAGGTGTTCTCAACAGCAGGATTAGAGAAACCAAAATAACCAGGTGAATATCTCTGTCAATGATAGAGAATGTGGCTATAATAGGAAAAGATTATTCTGAGTATTGAAGACTCATGTAAAAACACACACAGTTAACTTTACTAAGGAGAGTTACAAAATAATTGCATATCAATACTTGAGTCATAACAGAAGAAGTGAAGGTTCATATTAAGTGAATTGTCCCCAGTCTTATAGCAGAGATGGGTCTCATCCAGACCTGGTGCTCGTATTACTTGTGGTGGACATCTGTTCCTTTGGTTGTCGGGCATGCCACCGTTCCTTTGGGGCACTGCTTTTCTTCAACATCACATATGTAATAATATGGGGTTCTTTGGGGGTTGCCAAAAATACTTAGCTCCTTTTTTTACTGGGCTAAAACAAAAAGTATTATTTCTTTGATAATTGCACTTATAGTCACTGATTCACTCACAAGCATATTAAAATCCAAGTTTTCAAAGGAAGCAAGAAAGAGGACACATGATCTGTCAATAGATGATTCCATTATATCTTTTTAAAAAATGTTTTTGGCCGTTCCAGGCAGCACGTGGGGTCTTAGTTCCCCAACCAGGGACTGAACCTGCACCTCTCGCATCTGAAGCACAAAGTCTTAACCACCGGACCCCCAGGGAAGTCCCCATTATGATATCTTTTAGGGTCTGGAATACCCTGACCAGTGCATTAGATAAAACATTTCATAAGGATTGGCCATAGAGAGGGAGAGTAGATCCATTTGAAATGAAAAAGTATGATTTGGGGAGTAAACTTGAGTGGGGAGATGCTTACAAGTCACTGGAACATGCCTTGGACTCGGGGTCTGTGTGTCTGTCTTGGTAGTGATGTTGTGTCATTGCCTCATTCTTGGCACACGGTCTGTACTCAAGAAAACCAGATTGAAACTTTGGAATCTGTGCTTTAGTGGATTGAAACTGACCTCCAGTCACTAAGGAAAAATCAAAACAAAACACATAAGAATTTAGAGAGGACATTTTTCTGCCAAAAAAATAATTTTTCCTTGATGTTATTTCTTAGTTGGGCCAATATTCCAGTGGAAAAAAGTAGATAGGTTGGTCAAAAGTTCAATATAATCTGTAACATTTGACCTAAAGTGACATAATAAAATATTAATGACAGAAACTTGTATTCTTTCCTATGGATGCATGTATGACAACTTGTCTCACACACATTATTAAAGAGAAAAAAATAGAAAAGATAATCTAATGGTATTTTGTTTCACTTGAAATGTTAGCTCTCGAACGAATTTATTCAGTATGTATTTATGCCAGTTATTCTTATAGGCACTTGGGATACATCAGTGAACAAACAAAACCAGTACCAAAACTGTACATGCAAAAGAGGGCTTAAATTGTTGCTGGGCTTCTGAGACTCTTTTGTGAAATAATTTATTTGCTTGCTGTAATTGCTTTAGTATTGCTGGCGCCTATAATGTCTCAATTTGGGGAAAGCTTGCTGCAGTTCACGGGGTCGCAAAGAGTCGGACATGACTGAGCAACTGAACAACAAGCTAGAATATAATTTTCTGTCCTTTGTTGAGCCAGATGACATGATAGGGGGCAGAGAAGTTAAATTGATCTTTGTGAAAACAGGGGGGCAAACTCTGAGGTAATGTGGAGGAAACAGGGGAAGAAAAGTGTCACCTAGGTAAGGAAGAATCTATATGAAGGGAGATGTTGGGATTTCTGCAGAAAGAGAAACTCTGAGTGAAACTGGTCAAGGTTTCAACAAGACGTTTATTATCTTTGTGGTGTGAGGTACAGTACAAATGCCTCAGCAGTCCTTAAGAAAACACCAATAAAGCTTTCGTTGCTCTTCAGTATTTTTGGTGGGGGTCTTTTATCCCCCCTTGTATCCTTTCTTACTTCTCCTCATTTTCTTTTGCTTCTTTAAAAAAAAAAAAAAAAAGTCCTCTTCTTTTTTTTTTTTAAGTCGATCAGTTGTGTCCAACTCTGTAACCACATGGTTGGTAGTCTGCCAGGCTCCTCTGTCCATGGGATTCTCCTGGCAAGAATAATGAAGTGGGTAGTCATGCCCTTCTCCAAGGGATCTTCCTGACCCAGAGATCAAACCCAGGTCACCTGCATTGCAACCAGATTCTTTACCATCTGAGCTAAATGTGTAGGAAGTCGAACTTAGGGCAGGTGCAAAACAACCTGCTTAATTAAATCAGGAGGCCATTAATCTGAGGTGGTTCTAATGCCTTAGCAGCCTAGTAAGTAAACTAAAATATAAGCCTGTAAATCCCTCAAGGTTAAGAAATCAAAACCAAAGGACATCCAGCCACAAACAGCCAACCAGTCTTTTTCAAATAATGCAACCACTTAATCAATAGCCAATAATTTCCTTGCTGTCTTGCACCTCTCTTCTATAGAAGTCTTTCCCTGCCTTCTTATTGGCGGAGCACTCCTAACCACTTCTGGTTTGATGCCGCTCCATTTAGTCTCATCTTTAGGGCTTCCCTGATAGCTCTGTTGGTAAAGAATCCGCCTGCAATGCAGGAGACCCTGGCTCGATCTCTGGGTTGGGAAGATCCCCTGGAGAAGGGAAAGGCTACCCACTCCATTATCCTGGCCTGGAGAATTTCATGGACTGTACAGTACATGAGGTCAACAAAGAATCGGACATGACTGAGTGAATTTCATTTGCTCAAATAAATTCTTAAAATTATTAACATGCCTGTTTATCTCTGAACACTACTTATATTTGAGTTACATCTCATTTTAAAAAACATTCAGTGATATAATTTTATGTCTGGGAAAAAATATTGCTCTCATAAATTAAGCATTCTAAGTAACCCAGACAATATCTTCTTGATTGAGATTTTCAACTGGGAGGTCAATATTGGGTTTTTAGGATTGGTCAGAAAAGAATATGGGTCTGGAAAAGACACTCTGAACCATAGACTTCTATGACTAAACAGAAGACTACCGGTCATACCTGGAAAAATTGTTGGCTTTATACAAGCAACCTAAGTAATAGTGGTGGGTTTCCCAGGTGGCTTGGTGGTAAAGAATCCACCTGCCAGTGCAGCAGAGGCAAGAGACATGGATTTGATCCCTAGGTCAGGAAGATCCCCTGGAGGAGAAATGGTAACCCACTCCAATATTCTGGCCTGGGAAATCCCATGGACAGAGGAGCCTGGCAGGCTATAGTCCATGGGGTTGCAAAAGAGNTGGTAAAGAATCCACCTGCCAGTGCAGCAGAGGCAAGAGACATGGATTTGATCCCTAGGTCAGGAAGATCCCCTGGAGGAGAAATGGTAACCCACTCCAATATTCTGGCCTGGGAAATCCCATGGACAGAGGAGCCTGGCAGGCTATAGTCCATGGGGTTGCAAAAGAGTCAGACACGACTGAGCAATAGAGCACACAGCACAAGCAATAGTCGTGGAAAAATTGATGGCAATGAGTATAAGAAAAGCTGCAGTTGTGATGCCTTTTACTGACAAGGAGCCTACTGTGGGTCAGGCACCATTCTAGACATAATCGTGTTGAATGCTCACAACTCTTTTATGAAGAGGGTAAATTATTTGCTTAATGTTACACAGATCTGCAACTATTCTTTAATACATCTATTGGGCATGGACCATCACAGGAATAATAGATTCTCTGTCTTTAGGGATTATGGCCCATTCTGAGGAGGAGAACAAAGAGCCTTTCAGTCTTGGAGGGGGTTCTCAGGACTTTAAGTGTTGACCTGATCTCAGAATGGGCCTCCTTGATTCCAGAACTTTCCTGGTTAAGAGCCCACAAGTGTCTTCAGTCACAGGAGACTTTCCAGATCCACTATAGTGGACCAGGAACCTGTAGTCTATTTGAAATTCTCATTATAGAAGAAAAAAAAATTAATCCTTACTTCCAAATACAACAAAAAATAATAGATTTCCCCCATCCTCCCTTCCTTCTTTTTTTTTATTCATTCTTCCTTCTTTCATATATTCTCTCAACAAACAAGTATTGAGGGTGTTGCTTCATGCAAGGCCCAATGCTAGATGTTGTGATATAATAAGAAATATAGGAACTTCCTTATAGTCCAGTGGTTAAGATTTCTTGTTTCTACAGCAGGGGTTAGGGGTTCCATCCCTGGTTGAGGAACTAAGGTTCTGAGTGCCACATGGTACAGTCCCCCTGGCGCCCCCCCGAAAAAGAAGAAGAAATATTTATTTTGGTTTTCCTCCCTAGTTTCTGGCCCAGAGTGCTTAAAACTCTTGGAGTTTCCTAGGAGATAGTGGTGCTAGGAACATCTTCTGTGATTCACAGTAAGCTACTTTGAACCATAATTGAGTTTATGACATAGGTAACTCTTGCAGGGTGGGGGCTGATTACCAGTAGATCCAACCGTGTGATTAGAGGCTTGGAACTTTTAACCCCACTCCCTGATGTCTAGGAAGGGTCGAGGGATTGGAAATGGACTCAGTCACCATACATCAATGATTTAGTCAATCTTGACTACATAATGGAATCTCCATAAATATCCTAAACTATGGAAAGCTACTAGGTTGTGAACGAATCAGGGTGCTAAGGAAGGGATGTGTCCAGAGAGGATATGGAAGCTTCATTGCTCATCCCTCCATCCCCAAACCTTGCCCCATGTCACTCTCCCATCTGGCTGTTCCTGAGTGGTACCCTTTGTAATGAACCAGTAAGCATAAGTGTTCTTTCTGAGTTCTGTAAGCCATTCTGGCAAATTATCAAACCTGAGGAGGGGATCACGGAAATGCTCCATAGAGCCCAGTTAGTCAGATGTACAGGTGACAACTGGAACTTGGTGTCTGAAGTTGGCGCTCCTTTTATGGGACTGAGCCTTTAACCTGGGGGTTCTGGACTGTAACTCCAGACAGAATTGAGTTGAACTGCAGGATGCTCAGTGTTTGCCAAGAACTGGAGAATTTCTTGGTGTGGAAAAACCCACACATCTTGGTGTCAGGAACGTTCTGTGGGTAGAGAGGAAATACAGTTTTCCTTTAGTTGATGTTCCTTTTCATGGTTTACAAAGCACAGCCCCTGCCTCTAGAGGGAGAGTATAATTTCCATAAAGCATAGAACATCAGTATCATAAGATCAGGAGCTGGAAGGTCTTATTTGCCCCTGTATCCTCTACTCCTATCCCAGCATGGTCTATAGCCCTGAACACATGCTCCAAAACACATTGAATGAATGAGTACAAATCTAGTGTAGCTACACTGATGGAAGGGTACTCTTGCCGCTTCATCTGGGGAAATGCCACGCTACAGGCTGCCCAAGTTGCCCTCAGGAAATACAGAACTAGTCTGCATTCAGATCCTGAGAGTGGTTATCCGGAGCACATACCTTGTGAAACAGCAAGGATTTGGAGGTTGAATAAATGATACACCTGGTTTGCAAATAGCCCATGCTCGTTTTCATGTTGCTGAAGACTCCTTGCTAGGATACAAAACACTTGTCATTTAATATGTTCTCAGAGTCTGAGGCCAAACCACCTCAAGCTGTGAACGCCTTGGCTCCGGAGAGTCAGTCAGGGTCAGNTACTCTGCATAGAAGTTAAATAAGCAGGTTGACAATATACAGCCTTGACGTGCTCCTTTCCTTATTTGGAACCAGTCTGTTGTTTCATGTCCAGTCCTAACTGTTGCTTCCTGACCTGCATACAGATTTCTCAAGAGGCAGGTCAGATTGTCTGGTATTCCCATCTCTTCAAGAATTTTCCACAGTTTGTTGTGATCCACAGAGTCAAAGTCTTGGCAACTATTAGCTGATTAATATCATACCATATCAGTTCATATCAGCCTCTAAGGTAGGAACTATTATTGCCTGCATTTTACAGATAAAGCAGTTCAGGCACAGAGATTATGAGAGATGAAGCAGAGATTTATACACAGAGTTGAACCCTTGATGAGAATTATAAGTTGTAGTAGAGCAGGGACTCTGTTGTGTTCATGTCCTACCCCTGAGACGTAGAATAGTGCCAGGCACTTAGTAAAATGTATTAATAAATAAGAGAATATTATATGTTTCTTAGAGTTTTGAAGATTAAAAATATTTGTATACATAAAGAGTTTAAATCAGTGCCTGACACATATTGCGTGGTTAAAGATTAAAAAAAGAAGAAGGTACCCATAGCTACCTTTCAGTTAACCTTGACTCATATTAATAACGATCTCTCTCTTCTCAGCAGCAATTAGATGTAACCCATTCTCAACGTAAAATTAGAGGAACAATTCTCAAGCTATGCTCAAATCTTTTATTGCTGGACTATGAGCTGGATTAATGTCTTCAGTGCTAAAATCAAATAATGGTATTTTCCCATCTCAGAAAAAAATCTCAAATACGTGAAGACAGTCTTTAAAATTTTTGATTTTTCTCTCATAAATTTTTCTTTAAAACATCAGCTATTGCATCTTATTTGCTAGGTTCAAAAGTGAGTGAACAAGTAACAAACAAGTACTAACAGGAAAAGGTGGAAGTGGCCCTAATTGGAAACCAAGATTCAGCCATGTTTTACTTATAAATATAAGATCAAGAGAATGCTGTTTAAGACTACACCAACACTGAATAGTCTTGAAAGATGAGTAAAATAAATGCGTAAGTTTTTATGTATCTATATAGAAATCTGTCTCTAGGTAGACACACACAGGTCATACTTATTGTACTGAATCAGAATAACTGTATCTGTATTTTATCACATGACATAAAGAGCACCTTAACTTGCAGGATGTTCTACTTTTGGAACAAATTAGAAAACCATTGAACATGGAAAGCAAGAATAAAGAAAAAGTCTAAAACCTGGCAAACTCAGTGTCAGAGATTTCCCACTGGCTCACTCATCACTTAAATGAGGAAACCCACAAGGACTTTAGCAGAACTGTATTTTCAGTGTAATTTTTGGCCTGAAGTTTCTTCTCCACCTATGTGGAACTCATTCAAGTGTTCAGAGTGCCAAGAAACGCAGTTCTACAATGTGACTCAGACACTATAAAGAAAACTCAAAGGTCATTTAAAAATGTATATAATTAATCAAGGAAATCATGATTATTTTTCCATTGGTAAAGCTTATCAAAGAATAGCCAAAATACATTTTTTAGAAGTTATCCTGTAGCCTAATATCTTGCTTAATTATTTTTGCAAAGGAATAATGTCAGTGCAGACACAGGATGGCAAGAAAAAGTTCTGCAGTTTAAGAATAAAAATGTGAAAATAACACATTATTTGAAGGGCCTAATTATCCTTTTGCAAAGAGCACTGAACTGTAGCTATTTTCATTAGTGGACATTGACTGTGCAAATTCCCACTTCAATCTGGCCTTGCCATTGCCTCCAAACCATGCCCTTCATGTAAATATTAGTGTAATTTCCACCACAGGCATAAATCATGGTGATATTAACCAGATCTCCTTGAACAGTTCCACTGGGTTTCTCTTGGCTGTAATGAATCTCACCCAGCAGTCAGCTGAAACATGTTTATTTTAAAATATTTAAACATTTACTTGGTGCAAAATAAGGGAGCAGCAGCAGCATGTTTAACAGCAATTCTCTTAGCAGAAAGAGGAGAAATATATACATTTACAGTAACTCTTCCTTACCTCATAGAAAGACACATTCCAAATCCAAAAAAGAGGAAGATACAAAATCCCCATCCTGCCCGCAGCCAAAAGTTACAAAATCACTTCTCAAACCAAAACAAAACCCTCAAAACTTGGAATGTCCCCTTTCCCTAATGTTCCTGTCCTCACTGATGTTGGCATTCCATTTCTCATCTCTCCACTGTATCTTTCATCTTGGTAAATCCCCTAGATCCTCACTATATTAAATTAAAAAAAGTTTCTCCCCCGGGCGCCCTTATTGAAAGTAATAAAGTTTTCTCTGTACCAGCTAGGCAACCACAGGTGGGAGTCACCTGTCACTCCAGCTGAATGACTCCTGCTCACTCACAGAACCAGACAGGCTCTCTCAGCTTTCACAAGCAAAGGTTAAAACAGGTTTGCAAGTCTCCATATCAGACTGGGGCTGCTCAAGCTTTCTGGGAGGGTTTCCACATTTACAAAAGTTGTGTATAATGTGCTTCAGAAAAATGCATGTGTACCAGATAGAGCTGGCACTGAGAATTTTGTTTTAGTGAAAGTGTTAGTTGTGTCCAACTTCTTTGGGCTACAACCCCGTGGACTGTAGCCTGCCAGGCTCCTCTGTCCATGGAATTCTTCCGGCAAGAAACTGGAGTGGATTGCTGTTTCCTTCTCCAGGGGATCTTCCTGACTCAGGGATTGAACCTGGATCTCCTGCATTGCAGGCAGATTCTTTTAAAATATGGAAAAAGAGATAAAAATTTTGCAAGCAGCCACTTATCTTGAGCCTTGTCTTCTGACCACACCACACAGCTGCTTCACCCTGGTGTTCAGCCTCATGGAAGATGTGACTCAGCATCTGTTGCATTTTAAGCACATCTAGTCACATTACAGAACAAAATCAACAGACAGTTCCATATGTCTACTTCAGTCTAGTCTCACGTATTGGCAGCTCACACCAGCAAATAACCCACTCTGGCACCTCAACCTAGTCTGGAACATAACACAAATGTAAACCTTACTATATCTGAAGAACTAGTGCTTAAATTTCATTTACATCTCCATTCATGAAAAGATGTGAATGCTTTAAAAAATGCTGTGTAAGAACAGAGAATGGAAAATGTTAGGAGACTGGAGTTAGAATTTCATTTAAAAGGTTAAGAACGTTGCTCTTTAAATGTAACTACAAAGTCACCAATGATTATAGTGATTAGGAATCTGCATGTGTAGCATGTGATTGGCATTGACAACAAATGAAGAGATTTATGGGTTTCCCAGGTGGCTCATTGGTAAAGAATCCGCGTACAAATGCAGGAGACGCAAGAGATGCAGAAAACGCATGTTCGATCCTGGGTTGGGAAGATCCCTTGGAGGAGGAAATGGCAACCCTCTCCCTTATTCTTGCTTGAAGAATCCCATAGATAGAGGAGCCTAGAGAGCTACAGTCTATGAATTTGCAAAGAGTTGGACACAACTAAGTGACTGAGCGTGCACAGAGGTGTATAAAATTCAAATGCTGTGCTTATACTGGGGCCACATCAGGCAGTCCTAAACTAACTTCTAGAAAACTTTCAATACAAGTTCACATTCTGTAGTTGTGCACCCTGAGTTACAAGATCTGTTTGAAAATGCAAACTCAAGAATAGCCTCTATTTTTTTTTTTTAAAGATAACTATTGGCTTGACCAGGACTAGTAAGTCTATTTTCAAGTAAAAAATCAATCTCATCTTTCAGTAATAATAAGTTCTTTTAAAAATTGGTCTCATATACGTTATTTTATACAGTTCATAAAACTTGTGCAGTGGAGAACACAGTATAGCACATATCCTAGCATCGGTACGTTTATGGATGAAGATGAGGAAGGAAAGGAAAACAAATACCCAGTGCTGTTTACCAGGAGGGGAGTGCTCTATGTTCCACCTCCTCACATCCAGTCTCCCAGGAAGTCCTGTCTATTCTACATGAAAGATCCACCTTTCATCTTCCCTGTTCCTTTCCTCCAGGACTAGTTAACCATCCTCTCTCACCCAGACTACTACAGACTGTCTGCCCACCTTTATACTCCACATCCTTCCTGATCTTAATCTATTCTGCTCCCAACAACCAAAGAGGTACTTTACAAATCTAAATCAGATTACCTGACTCTTCTGAAAACCGAACACATCCCGCTGCACTTAGAGCACACAGCCAGAGCCCCTGCTCGGCCCTGCCCGGCTGCATCCTCACGTCCACCGCGTTGCCTCTCATCGACTGCTTCCCAGCTACACACTGGCCTCTTCCCTGTTCCTTTAATGTGCCAACCACTTGCTTCTCCCTTTGCCTGGAACAATTGTCCTTCTGATATTTTAAGCCACCTTCAGTACCTTCATGCATTGGAGAAGGAAATGGCAACCCACTCCAGTATTCTTGCCTGGAGAAGCCCAGGGACAGAGGAACCTAGTGGGCTGCTGTCTATGGGGTGGCACAGAGTCGGACACAACTGAAGCAACTTAGCAGCAGCAGCAGCAATACTAAACATGGATTGTATTTACAAGCAGACAAGTTATTGTTTAGCCACTTCCTTTTCTTTGAGCCGCTGAGTAAATACTACTGGGTCCCCATGATCTGTCTTCCCTTCCTTCTTGGAGTAATAGGAGACTTTACTTCCCAGCCCACTTGAAGTCTGTGAAGGCCATGTGAAAGGAAAATGAATCACTTCTGGGTAGAGGGTTGGCAGAAGCAGAGGGTCCTCTGATTTTTACATCATCATTCCTACACTCAGCGAGTCCCTCACTTCTAGCTCAGTCATTCTGCCCACATGACCCTGTTTTGTTTTCTTTTTTCCTATCTCTATTACACCATTTGGGTTTCCCTGGTGGCTCAGTGGGAAAGAAGCCGCCTGCAATACAGGAGACATAGTCTTGATTCCTGAGTTTCGAAGATCCCCTGGAGAAGGAAACAGTAACCTGCTCCAGTAGTCTTGCCTGGAAAATCCCATTGACAGAGAACCCAGGTCTTCCTCATTGCAGGCAGATTCTTTATCATCTGAGCCACCAGGGAAGTCTGGTGGCATAAATCTATTGGAGTATGGCTTTAAAAGTACCTGCTATTTAGTAGACTTCTATACAAACAAGACTTTTTGATTCTCAGAATAATTTTACTCTTAAAATATCAGTAGTACCTACCAAATCAGCATTTCATATAACCAGCAAATTTTAAGGATCAAGGCTAAATTTAATTTAGGTCATTCTAAATAGGATCCTCCTGGCTTTGTCTAGATCAACCTGGTAGATGGATAAATAAAACATAAACATGGTGTATAAGAAAAGAGTTTTTATTCCCAAATATATGACTTAATTGGAAAGACATTCTGGAAACTCAAACTCACACCAGGACAGAACAACAGAGAGGAAGAATTGCATTGAATTGGAGAGATGTCAAATTCTCTCCCTCTCCGAGCTTTTGAGTATGCATAGTCCTTGGCATTGGTTACTAGTTTGCATCAAGGTGTTGTTGAATGCAATTATGGAAAGGAGAGCTCGGGAACTAACACACTAAAATGGTGTCCATAATTATTGCCTAATCATCTCTTGGAACATTAGCCTTGACAGAGAATCAGGCACAAGGAAGGGAGACTAAGGGAGGGCAAATCTGTACCTGGGAGAAAGGCCAGGAAAAGTCTGGACCAGAATAATAGCTCTTAAACATCTGTGGGATTTAGGAATCACCCTAGAATCAAGCTAAAATGCAAATGCCCAGACCCATCTCTCAGGAATGTAAATTAATAGGAATAGTGGGAGTCCCAGGAATCCGGATGCAGACATCCTGGATCGCTTGCTGTCACAGCTGTCACCACTCACCTGCGTACGTTCCTGTGGACCATCCCAGGGATATAGCGCATAAACGGAATGATTCTCTGGGAGAGGAAAACTGACAAAGATGTGCTGAACAGACAGGGAGGGTGAAAGGCTCTGAAAAAAAAATTCTTTTTCTTGCGTATAGTTGTTTTTCACAACTGTTCACATGCCTTTTAGGAGCCTGCATGATGAATGAAAAGAGAGTATTCAGATATATTGTTGGCACGTGGAATTACATGTTTAATGCCGTAATATTCATTGCTTCCAAGTTTATATTTTAAGGTTGCTGATTCATGCCAAAAAATTTAGGCCCCGAGAATTTCAAACCCTTAGGTCTGCATACCAAAACCCTGATGCACCCAATAGTAATATGTTTCACGTGTGTCTATAGACAATTTCTTGACTTTAAAAACGAGCTGTACTCATTCCTTAGGGTCACTGTGACCACTTACTCTTTCATTCTCTCATTCACTAAACCTGTATGGTATTTATGATATATTAGGGTTGACAAGTTTAAACTCTGATAAAGACAAACAGTCAATAAGTAATGCATGGTAAGTGCCATGGGTAAGAGGGGCGTAGAGGAGAAAGCCGTGTGGTTCACTTACGTATGTATGTGTGTGTGTGTATATATATATATATATATATATTTTTTTTTTTTTGGACCATACAGTTTGTGGGATCTTAGTTCCCCAGCCAGTGATTGAACCCAAGCCCCAGCAGTGAAAGCGGTGAGTCCTAACCACTGGACATCCAGGGAATATCCTAGCATTGTGTAATTTTAAATAAAGCTTTCAGAATAGGCCTATTATTTGAATAAAGACTTACAGGAACTGGGGAAAATGACCATGCAGAATTTCAGGCAGAGGGACTGGCCAGTGCTGCAGCCCTAAGGCAGAGAGATGGCTTGGGATATTTGAGGACAAGAAACACAGGTAGTCCGGTGTGGCTGGCTGGATGCATGCGTGGGAGCGGATGAGGTCATCATAAAGAGGAAGGAGGGGCCTTACTGGTCATTGTCACAATCTTGGCTTTCACTCTGAATGAAATAGGAAGCCACTAAATGGTCACAAACAGAGAATTGACTTGATCTGACTTTTGGTATTAAAGGATCACACTTTTGACTACTGTGTCCAGAGTAACTTGTTAGAAGGCATGTATGGGTTCTGTGTGAGCAAAAATAACAACCTAATAGCTTTAAGTTCTCAGTACAGGGCACAGTAAGAGAGCTTCTATGATTTTCCTGAAAGACTCTCTTATTGCTAGCTACAAGGGCTAGTAGAGCTAAAAATCAACAGAGTTTTAATATTCCTTGCATGCTCAGTTGTGTCTGACTCTTTGCGACCCCATGGAATATAGTCCACCAGGCGCCTCTGTCCATGGGATTCTCCAGGCAAGAATACTGGAGTGGGTTGCATTTCCTTCTCTGGGGGATCTTCCCGACTCAGGGACTGAACCAGCATCTCCTATATCGTCCCCTGCATAGGCAGGTGGATTCTTTATCACTTAGCCACCTGGGAAGTCCCTGTTAGAGGGCGGGCCTAGGAAATATTTGGAAAATTAGTGCAACAATCCAATGGGGAGATGATGGTGACTTACACCAGGATGGTAGTGGTGAAGATGATGAAAAACAGTTGCAGTCTGGGTATATTTTGAAGTTTCCTGGAAAATCAAATGTGGAATATAAGAGAAAGACAGAATTTGAGGATGTTTCTCTGGATTGAGCAAATGAAGGACAAAAGGAAAGAAAGTGAAAGTAAAGTCACTCTGTTGTGCCCAACTCTTTGGGACCCCATGGACTGTAGCCCACCAGGCTCCTCCATCTATGGGATTTTCCAGGCAAGAATACTGGCTGCTGCTGCTATTGCTGGTAAGTCGCTTCAGTTGTGTCCGACTCTCTGCGACCCCAGAGATGGCAGCCCACCAGGCTCCCCCACCCCTGGGATTCTCCAGGCAAGAACACTGGAGTGGGTTGCCATTTCCTTCTCCAATGCATGAAAGTAAAAAGGGAAAGTGAAGTTGCTCAGTCGTGTCCGGGTGTTAGCGACCCCATGGACTGCAGCCTACTAGGCTCCTCTGTCCATGGGATTTTCCAGGCAAGAGTACTGGAGTGGGTGCCATTGCCTTCTCCAGGGGATCTTCCTGACCCAGGGATCAAACCTGGGTCCCCCGCACTGTAGGCAGGCGGTTTCCTGTCTGAGCCACCAGGGAAGTCGGAAGGGCAGAGGTGGGATTAACTGAGATGTTATCTTGTGTTTTACCTAGCTATGTACCATATTCAAAAGCCCACCTATCAGTGTGAACTTCTTCACACTGAGGCATGAATGCACACTGGGTTGAGTGTGTAACCTCTGGAGGCTGACTGCCTAGGTTCTAATCTTGGCTCATCACTTAGTAGCTATGTGACCAGAAGCAAGTTACTTAATCTTCTAGTGCCTCAAATATTTTTTCTATGAAATAAAGATAATGATAGAACCTTTCTCAAAGAGTTGATGCGATTCAGTGAATTGATATATGGAAGCATTTAAAAGCAGAATTAAACACTAGCTGTGAAGACATTGCATTTCTTTTTCCCACACTTCATTAGAGTTGGTTTTTCCCATTTCTTTCCATAATGAGTCACTTGGTGACTTTTAGTTAGGAAGTTGTAAACCTTTCTGGGAATGTCAGAATAAAGGGTGAGTATGATTTCCATTTGCCAGTTTGTGAGATGAGAATTCAGGGAACAAAAGAAATAATACTTGGACATGCCAGAGAAAATGTACACATATTCAAATGCTAAAATCAAAAGCAGTTTTTCTCAGATTCATGCTTCAGCTTTTACATCGCAAAGAATAAAGAGAGGAAATGTTTGAAAAAGAGATCTTAGATATCATCTAGCTTAACCCTTCCTTTATTCATTCTGCAGTGTTTTATAACACAGATGCCAGTGTCCAGTGTCACCTGCTTGGAAGCAACTAGACCTCTAATTTTAAAGTAAGATGGACTCAAGCCCTTTATATAAATATGGGGAAACCCTAGTGTCTATCTCCATATCTTCAGTAGTCTTCAAGGGGTGCACCTTTCTCATCACTCTATTCCAACTGGCTGTTATCTGTGAGATCTCAGGCTTCTCCCCTCTCTGATATCTTTTTTTCATTGTATTTCCAGTGTGTTGGACACAGCTTGGATTACTCCCATTTCACAGAGCACTACTCTTAAAAAGTTGAGAGTACAAAGTTTTTGCTGGAATTCATATTGATTAAAGGTTGAGAGTCCCTTGGACTGCAAGGAGATCCAACCAGTCCATCCTAAAGGAGATCAGCCCTGGGTGTTCTTTGGAAGGACTGATGCTAAAGTTGAAACTCCAGTACTTTGGCCACCTCATGCAAAGAGTTGACTCATTGGAAAAGACTCTGATGCTGAGAGGGATTGGGGGCAGAAAGAGAAGGGGAAGACAGAGGATGAGATGGCTGGATGGCATCACCAATTCGATGGACGTGAGTCTGAGTGAACTCCGGGAGTTGGTGATGGACAGGGAGGCCTGGCGTGCTGCGATTCATGGGGTCGCAAAGAGTCGGACACGACTGAGCAACTGAACTGAACTGAATTGAACAGTTGCAAATCAGTATCAAAGAGAAACAACTTCAAAATCATTCCTAGAACTCTCTGAAAAGCTGGCAGTTATTCCCCATCATAGACAATTTCTACGTCTCCTGAACATATTTTGGGGGCCCTAAATCTCTTCTCTTCTATTTTTTTTTCCCATTTAAGCTATGCTTGTCAGTATTTCCCCTTCCACAGCAAGTAGATGTATGAGAGTATGTTGTTAAACAGACATTTCTTCCAATCACCATCAATTGTGTTAACTCCTAGAAGGCAAAACCTGGGATTCCCTCATTCAGTCACATAATTGAGCTACTACATCAGACATCGTGCTGGACTTTGGAGAAGAAATGGTGGGCAAATTAGCTAGTGGCTCTACATTCACAGGGGCTTCCCTGGTGGCTCAGANTTTTTTTTTTTTTTGGACCATACAGTTTGTGGGATCTTAGTTCCCCAGCCAGTGATTGAACCCAAGCCCCAGCAGTGAAAGCGGTGAGTCCTAACCACTGGACATCCAGGGAATATCCTAGCATTGTGTAATTTTAAATAAAGCTTTCAGAATAGGCCTATTATTTGAATAAAGACTTACAGGAACTGGGGAAAATGACCATGCAGAATTTCAGGCAGAGGGACTGGCCAGTGCTGCAGCCCTAAGGCAGAGAGATGGCTTGGGATATTTGAGGACAAGAAACACAGGTAGTCCGGTGTGGCTGGCTGGATGCATGCGTGGGAGCGGATGAGGTCATCATAAAGAGGAAGGAGGGGCCTTACTGGTCATTGTCACAATCTTGGCTTTCACTCTGAATGAAATAGGAAGCCACTAAATGGTCACAAACAGAGAATTGACTTGATCTGACTTTTGGTATTAAAGGATCACACTTTTGACTACTGTGTCCAGAGTAACTTGTTAGAAGGCATGTATGGGTTCTGTGTGAGCAAAAATAACAACCTAATAGCTTTAAGTTCTCAGTACAGGGCACAGTAAGAGAGCTTCTATGATTTTCCTGAAAGACTCTCTTATTGCTAGCTACAAGGGCTAGTAGAGCTAAAAATCAACAGAGTTTTAATATTCCTTGCATGCTCAGTTGTGTCTGACTCTTTGCGACCCCATGGAATATAGTCCACCAGGCGCCTCTGTCCATGGGATTCTCCAGGCAAGAATACTGGAGTGGGTTGCATTTCCTTCTCTGGGGGATCTTCTCGACTCAGGGACTGAACCAGCATCTCCTATATCGTCCCCTGCATAGGCAGGTGGATTCTTTATCACTTAGCCACCTGGGAAGTCCCTGTTAGAGGGCGGGCCTAGGAAATATTTGGAAAATTAGTGCAACAATCCAATGGGGAGATGATGGTGACTTACACCAGGATGGTAGTGGTGAAGATGATGAAAAACAGTTGCAGTCTGGGTATATTTTGAAGTTTCCTGGAAAATCAAATGTGGGATATAAGAGAAAGACAGAATTTGAGGATGTTTCTCTGGATTGAGCAAATGAAGGACAAAAGGAAAGAAAGTGAAAGTAAAGTCACTCTGTTGTGCCCAACTCTTTGGGACCCCATGGACTGTAGCCCACCAGGCTCCTCCATCTATGGGATTTTCCAGGCAAGAATACTGGCTGCTGCTGCTATTGCTGGTAAGTCGCTTCAGTTGTGTCCGACTCTCTGCGACCCCAGAGATGGCAGCCCACCAGGCTCCCCCACCCCTGGGATTCTCCAGGCAAGAACACTGGAGTGGGTTGCCATTTCCTTCTCCAATGCATGAAAGTAAAAAGGGAAAGTGAAGTTGCTCAGTCGTGTCCGGCTGTTAGCGACCCCATGGACTGCAGCCTACTAGGCTCCTCTGTCCATGGGATTTTCCAGGCAAGAGTACTGGAGTGGGTGCCATTGCCTTCTCCAGGGGATCTTCCTGACCCAGGGATCAAACCTGGGTCCCCCGCACTGTAGGCAGGCGGTTTCCTGTCTGAGCCACCAGGGAAGTCGGAAGGGCAGAGGTGGGATTAACTGAGATGTTATCTTGTGTTTTACCTAGCTATGTACCATATTCAAAAGCCCACCTATCAGTGTGAACTTCTTCACACTGAGGCATGAATGCACACTGGGTTGAGTGTGTAACCTCTGGAGGCTGACTGCCTAGGTTCTAATCTTGGCTCATCACTTAGTAGCTATGTGACCAGAAGCAAGTTACTTAATCTTCTAGTGCCTCAAATATTTTTTCTATGAAATAAAGATAATGATAGAACCTTTCTCAAAGAGTTGATGCGATTCAGTGAATTGATATATGGAAGCATTTAAAAGCAGAATTAAACACTAGCTGTGAAGACATTGCATTTCTTTTTCCCACACTTCATTAGAGTTGGTTTTTCCCATTTCTTTCCATAATGAGTCACTTGGTGACTTTTAGTTAGGAAGTTGTAAACCTTTCTGGGAATGTCAGAATAAAGGGTGAGTATGATTTCCATTTGCCAGTTTGTGAGATGAGAATTCAGGGAACAAAAGAAATAATACTTGGACATGCCAGAGAAAATGTACACATATTCAAATGCTAAAATCAAAAGCAGTTTTTCTCAGATTCATGCTTCAGCTTTTACATCGCAAAGAATAAAGAGAGGAAATGTTTGAAAAAGAGATCTTAGATATCATCTAGCTTAACCCTTCCTTTATTCATTCTGCAGTGTTTTGTAACACAGATGCCAGTGTCCAGTGTCACCTGCTTGGAAGCAACTAGACCTCTAATTTTAAAGTAAGATGGACTCAAGCCCTTTATATAAATATGGGGAAACCCTAGTGTCTATCTCCATATCTTCAGTAGTCTTCAAGGGGTGCACCTTTCTCATCACTCTACTCCAACTGGCTGTTATCTGTGAGATCTCAGGCTTCTCCCCTATCTGATATCTTGTTTTCATTGTATTTCCAGTGTGTTGGACACAGCTTGGATTACTCCCATTTCACAGAGCACTACTCTTAAAAAGTTGAGAGTACAAAGTTTTTGCTGGAATTCATATTGATTAAAGGTTGAGAGTCCCTTGGACTGCAAGGAGATCCAACCAGTCCATCCTAAAGGAGATCAGCCCTGGGTGTTCTTTGGAAGGACTGATGCTAAAGTTGAAACTCCAGTACTTTGGCCACCTCATGCAAAGAGTTGACTCATTGGAAAAGACTCTGATGCTGAGAGGGATTGGGGGCAGAAAGAGAAGGGGAAGACAGAGGATGAGATGGCTGGATGGCATCACCAATTCGATGGACGTGAGTCTGAGTGAACTCCGGGAGTTGGTGATGGACAGGGAGGCCTGGCGTGCTGTGATTCATGGGGTCGCAAAGAGTTGGACACGACTGAGCAACTGAACTGAACTGAATTGAACAGTTGCAAATCAGTATCAAAGAGAAACAACTTCAAAATCATTCCTAGAACTCTGAAAAGCTGGCAGTTATTCCCCATCATAGAGAATTTCTGCGTCTCCTGAACATATTTTGGGGGCCCTAAATCTCTTCTCTTCTATTTTTTTTTCCCATTTAAGCTATGCTTGTCAGTATTTCCCCTTCCACAGCAAGTAGATGTATGAGAGTATGTTGTTAAACAGACATTTCTTCCAATCACCATCAATTGTGTTAACTCCTAGAAGGCAAAACCTGGGATTCCCTCATTCAGTCACATAATTGAGCTACTACATCAGACATCGTGCTGGACTTTGGAGAAGAAATGGTGGGCAAATTAGCTAGTGGCTCTACATTCACAGGGGCTTCCCTGGTGGCTCAGATGGTAAAGAGTCCACCTGTGATGCAGGAGACCTGGGTTTGATCCCTGGGTTGGGAAGATCCCTGGGAAAAGGAAATGGTAGCCTACTCCAATATTCTTGCCTAGAGAATCCCACGGACAGAGGAACTTAGAGGGCTATAGTCCATGGGGTTGTAAAGGATCAGACACAACTGAACAACTAACAGTGCATTCACAAACTTATGGTCAACTAGGAGAGCTAATTTACACGGGTGTATAATGCAAATTGGGCTTTCCTGGTGGCTCAGATGGTAAAGAATCTGCCTGCAATGTGGGAGACCTGGGTTCGATCCCTAGGTTGGGAAGATCCCCTGGACGAGGGCATTGCAACCCACTCTAGTATTCTTGTCTGGAGAATCCCCATAGACAGAGGAGCCTGGTAGGCTACAATCCATGGGGTTGCAGAGAGTCAGACAAGACTGAGTGACTAAGCACAGCACATAATGCAAATTATGCAGAGTACTAAAAAAAAAAAAACACTACAGGATCAGATGGCGTTAGTGGTGAAGAATCCACCTGCCAATGCAGGAGCCATGAGAGATGCAGGCTTGATCCCTGGGTCAGGAAGATTCCCTGGAGGAGGGCATGGCAACTCACTGCAGTATTCTTGCCTGGAGAATCCCATGGACAGAGGAGCCTGACGGGCTATGGCAACTTGAAAAGAGTTGATATGACTAAAGCAACTTAGTACGCATGCACATAAGAGTGTATTTATCTAGTGAAGATGAATTGGGGAAGACTTCCTGAAACTGAGATTAGATCTGAAAGATAAGGAATAAAGAAGGAGGGGTGGGTGCAAAATTGGAAGTCTCTGTGGTGCAAGGGATCATAGTGACAGGAATGAACTGGTGATAGGCCAAAGTGGCTTGAAGCAGGGAAGGGAGCTCCCACAGGTCTCAAAGGACATTGACCTTAGTGGGGTCCACAACAAGGGAACCTGCCATCATTTAGGCCATGCTGGTTGCTCCAGAGAAGTCTGGAATAGAGGAACAGAAGTAGAAAAAGGGAGACCTGAGGGGAGGCTATGGGAGTAGTCCATGCAAGAATGTATGGTGGAATTGTAACTGTGTAACTCAGATCTGGACTTGAACCCATAGTCTTTTAACTGAGATCACACCTGCTCTCAGGACTTAATGAAGCTCAGGCTCTTGGTGTCTCATTGCAGCAAGGAGTCAATGAGAGACTAAGTGAAAGGTAAGAAGTAGGTTTAGTTAGAAAGAAACACACTCCACAGTCAGAGTGTGGGCCAGCTCAGACGTGAGAGAGGCCCCAGGGTTCAGGGTTGTTAGTTTTTATAGGGGTGGGTAACTTTATAGTCTAATGAGTGGGAGGAATATTCCAGCTATTTTGAGGAAGGAATGGGGATTTCCCAGAATTGGGCCACCATCCATTTTTTGACCTTTATGATTGGCCTTGGAACAGTCATGGTGCCCATGGGTGTGTCATTTAGCTTGCTGATGTGTTACAATGAGTGTATACTGAGGCTCAAGGTCTCCATTCAGTTCAGTCGCTCAGTCATGTCTGACTCTTTGCAGCCCCATGGACTGCAGCACACCAGGCCTCCCTGTCCATCACCGACTCCTGGAGTCCACCAAACTCATGTCCATTGAGTCGGTGATGCCATCCAACCAACTCATCCTCTGTCATCCTCTTCTCCTCCTGCCCTCAATCTTTCCTAGCATCAGGGTCTTTTCAAATGAGTCAGCTCTCTGGATCAGGTGGCCAAAGTATTGGAGTTTCAGCTTCAGCATCACTCCTTCCAATGAACACTCAGGACCGATCTCCTTTAGGATGGACTGGTTGGGTCACCTTGCAGTCCAAGGGACTCTCAAGAGTCTTCTCCAATACCACAGTTGAAAAGCATTAATTCTTCAGTGCTCAGCTTTCTTTACAGTCCAACTCTCACATCCATACATGGGTACTGAGAAACCATAGCCTTGACTAGACAGACCTTTGTTGGCAAAGTAATGTCTTTGCTTTATAATATTCTGTCTAGGTTGGTCATAACTTTCCTTCCAAGGAATAACTGTCTTTTAATTTCATGGCTGCGGTCACCATCTACAGTGATTTTGGAGCCCAAAAAGATAAAGTCTCTCACTATTTCCATTGTTTCCCCATCTATTTGCCATGAAGTGATGAGACCGAATGCCAATTTTGTTTTCTGAATGTTGAGCTTTAAGTCAACTTTTTCAGTCTCCACTTTCATCAAGAGGTTTTTTAGCTCCTCTTCACTTTCTGCCAAAAGGGTGGTGTCATCTGCATATCTGAAGTTTGATATTTCTCCTGGCAATCTTGATTCCAGCTTGTGCTTCATCCAGCCCAGCGTTTCTCATGATGTACTCTCAAGGTCTAGTGGATGTCAGCTCTCTGCCATCTTGAACCTATTTGGTTCTAATCAGTTCATGTGGTGTTGGGCTAGTATTATTCTTTTAAAGGTTGTGCCCTTGTTCATGGCCTAGAGGGATGGGATGATGCAGGGAGGGAGGCAAAAGAGAGAAGGGATATATATATATATATATATAAAACTGATTTGCATTGTTGTATGGTAGAAACCAACACAACATTGTAAAGCAATTATCCTCCAATTAAGAAAAGGTTGCACCCTGCCCTCTTCCCTCCTGTTTTACAATGGTCTAAGGTGCAGGCATTGCCTATGGCAGAAATGGTAAGTGTTATTTTCTATCCCCATGCACTAAATTCTGTTTCAAGAAGCCTGTATCACATTGCACATTTCAAATAAAGAGGGACAAAAATGCATTTATATCAAAGTTACTCAGTCTCAGCACTCTCAATATTTGGGATGGACTGATTTTGTTGGGGGTGGGTACAATTCTTTGCATTGTAGGATGTTTAGGAACTTCTTTGACCTCCACCCAACAGACGCCGGTAGCATCCTCTCTTCTCGCCCAGTTAGGACAGAAATGAATCTTGACTTCGTCAAATTTCCCCTGGGGTTGGGTAAGGGTTGGGGGAAGGAGGAGCCATAATTGTCCCTGTTGCAAATCACTGGTCCATATGTATGAACATAGATGTGTACTTATTTGAAATTATCCCAGAAATGTTACAAATTTCCAAACTGGCTTCTCTGAAAAGAATTGAGATGAAGTCACAGCAAGACTGAATGCTTTTGGAAGTATTCTACAACAAGATTTCAGCTTGTGTGCAAGTAATAAGAAAAAAAAGAAGTGATTTGGAAAGGGAATTTTGTTTGTTATTATATTTTATGCTTTATTTCTCAAACTAAAATTTCTATATGCGTTCTATTACTATAGGAGAAAAATCAACAAAACAAAATTTTGTCTGAATTTTTTAGGAAGGTAGTTCTCAAGGTCGTCTTCTTTCATCTCTGACATAATGTCCAGGAATGACTAAATCGTGCTCCTGATTACGTAACATTTTTCCTTAAGCAGAAGCAGGAACTTTGCAAACACAGATATAGGAGTGGTTTAGAAAAGTTTTTGCTGCTGCTGATTTCCTCTTCTTGAACACAGGGTCTGGATATTTTAGAGTCACATGAAAAACAATTCAGGCTTAAGGGCATTGGAGAGTCCACCTAACACTTTCTAATTGAGGACTGGCAAAAAGTTGTATTGAATAGATTACTTGCTATCTGAAAATCTCTAAATTTGATTAGCTGTTGAGATTGCATTGGGGGAAGAAAAAAATCTAGCCCGAAATTTGTTTTTTAAATAGCTCATAACTTGCTTTAACAATGGTAACATTCAATTAGTGTAAGGATTTTAATATCACTGGCCTGACTGAGAGTGGATCTGCTAGGATTTTTATAGTACAAAAAGTTCTCCTTTCTCCCTGTCCCCTACCTCATCCTCTCCCCAAGTCAGCACAGCCAAAAAATTGTCCATGTGGCAGAACACTCTTAAAGGCCTCCTGGCAGGAAAAACTATCTTGGATTTTGTCCTTTTCCTTCCATAGATCTGTTCAAATGATTGATCTGTGCTTCACTTTCCAAATCATTATTGGCAGCTAACTGGAGTTTAGAAAGATTTATTGTTTTTAATTTAAAGGATTGCATTCTGAATATAGATTACAAAGTGTAATCATAGATAGAGCTCTTTCTTAAACCCCACGCACTTCAGCACCATCAAACAGTCCACGAGCTCCTTTATGGTTTTCAGCTTCTCTCCAGGGTATATTTTTCTTTCAAAGAAATATTTACTTTCAGTCCAGCAGGGGCTTATTTGAATCTAAGCTTACAAAAGCTGTGGAATCAAGCTAGAATTCCCTGTAGGCACTTTCAGATTTTAAAATTTGGAATTTTTTTTTTAATATGTTGGAGCTTCCTTGATGGCTTAGCAGTAAAGAATCCATCTGCAGTATAGGAGACGCAGGAGACTTGGGTTTGATCCCTGGGCCAGGAAGATCCCCTGGTGAAGGAAATGGCAACCCACTCCAGTATTCTTGCCTGGGAAATCCCATGGACAGAGAAGCCTAGCAGGCTACAGTCCGTTGGTCTCAAAAAAAAAAAAAAAAAAAAAAGGTGGACACGACTTAGCAGCTAAAAAACAACACTTATTGTTTTAAAGTATTTAATCGGTTGTGCCAAGTGTTAGTTGTGGCATGTGGGATCTTCGATCTTCATTTCAGCATGTGGAATCTTGAGTTGCAGCATGTGAACTCTTGGGTTTCCCTAGTGGCCCAGTTGGTAAAGAGTCTGCCTGCAGTGCAGGAGACCCGGGTTCGATCCCTGGGTCGGGAAGATCCCCTGGAGAAGGAAATGGCAACCCACTGCAGTACTCTTGCCTGGAGAATTCCATGGATAGAGGAGCCGGGCAAGCTACAGTCCGTGGGATCACAAAGAGTTGGACATGACTGTGAGACTAACTTTCACTTTCATTTGAACTCTCAGTTGCAGCATGTGGGTTCTAGTGCCTGGACCAGGGATTAAACCTAGGCTCCTGCATTGGGAGCTTAGAGTCTTACCCACAGGACCACCAAGGAAGTCCCTAAAATTTGGAAAGATTTTGATCACTCTTTGACACCCTTGATCCTTGAAGCTAAACTCTGAAACTTAACCTAGAGATCATCAGAATACTTTGCATTATGTGTTTTGTACATCAACCTAGCAAAAGCTTGTCACTTACTCCAGGGGCTGATACGCTCTGAAGTACCATACATGTGATAGCCGCAGAATATGTGTACAACGTGACTTTCCCCTTAACATATACCGTCTGTGTCTCACACGACTGCAGTCCCTGCCTACAACCGGGGCAATCAAGTTCGTCCTTCATAGTGATGTTCATTAAAAGGAAGCAAGGTCTTTGCTATGTCATTTTACATTTCACAGGCACTGGGTCTTAGAGAAAAAATACATATAACATTCCACAGGTGGCAAATACTGTCTCGAAATTGAATCCTGGGATTACAGGAAGCCTTAAAGACTCTGTTCGTGATAAGATGCTCACCAAAGCAGAGGCAAAATATTGTGGTGCAGAGAAAAGACCTGTCCTCTAGTGCTGTGGGAACTGTGTGCACGTGTGTGTATGTATGCATGCATGTGTAAATCATTTAGCCTTTCTGATTCTGTTTGCTCTTCTATGAATAAAATCATATTCTTAGAATTCAAGATGTCATTGATGGGAAGATGCATCATAATTTTCAGGTAACATGAAAAAAGAAAAAAAATGATGCCAAATAAACCAACAAATCCTTTTATCATTTAGAATTATTAATTATTTTTGTAGTTGAAAGAGTTCTTTTTGATTTAGGTATAGATTTTTGTCAAATTTTACTCATGTATACAGAAAAAGGGAAATGGAGATAATTAGGTAAGATATTCCTAACATTTCTTTGGCATCAGCTTTTCAGATTCATTTTTGAATCAGATTTATCACTGCCTGTGGATGTGGAAGCAGCATTTTTAAAAAGAATACGTTACTGTTATTATAAACTTCCCCCCAAGCTTCTGACATCTATTTACAAGTTTTTACGCTGTAGCTTTTTCATCTTACCAAAAGGTATCAACAGGAAGTTTTCATACAATAAGCACAACTCAAGTGGGTCTGAAATGACATGGGTTTGGAATTTTCCAGTCTTGCCATCAGAAATAAGTAAAAGTCTGTACAACTGCATCCTGTTCCCTACCTGACTAACAAAAATTGCAAAATACTATCCAATTTCAAAGCTGCTAAAATGTGAAATAAAAGTGTTTCTTAAAATATTGATTTAAAAAATTAATGAGGTGGTTCTGAGTTTGTAAAGTGACTTAGTAAATTTTAAACATCATGCCTCTGTAATGCTTTTTATTTAGGTATTTCCATGTTCACTTGCAATAATAAGAGAGGTAGCCATGAAGAATATTATGCCTGCTAGGTTTTGGAAGAGAAATATCAGACTCAGAGTTCAAGATAGCTCTTTGAGGAGAGTTATTTTTAGGGATCAAAGTGGTCAACTTTCCCCTGCTAGAGCATCAGAAATTCCAAAGTATTTACATTCTTTTAGGGAAGACGTGTGTTAAAAACATAAACAGCCTGAAAACAGGGATATATTAATCTATGAGTAGTCAATAACACCTTGGGTTAAGGTTGTTTATCAGAATAATTATGAAATCGACAGCCCAGTTAGAGAGGAACTAATCTGTAGACATGTAATAGGAAGGGAATAATTGGAAAGTAATAAACCTTAATGGTTTTGAGATGGACAACTGATTCTGGAAATCTTTTCCATATGTATCAATTCATCTTTTCAGGATGTTTAAAGAAAATAATTATGTATGTAAAAAAATGAGGGTATAGTAGCATAGTGGATAAAATGGATAAGGAATAGGTGGCTTCCTTAGTATGACTCTTGGGAATTTCCTATACCTGCTGTATCCCTCACCCTC
Organism: Neotragus moschatus; assembly: GCA_006410615.1. Taxonomy (NCBI): domain Eukaryota; kingdom Metazoa; phylum Chordata; class Mammalia; order Artiodactyla; family Bovidae; genus Neotragus; species Neotragus moschatus. The sequence goes on along the minus strand of SJYA01001035.1, from coordinate 42,820 downwards.
CCCATCCACAGTGGTGATGATAAACATATGTACATGCGTCCACGTGCATGCCTCTCTCTTTGTTCTCTGTGGCTTCCCTTGTGGCTGTCAAATGAATGCTGCTGTTCCTGGTGTCACATCTAGACACAGTAACGCTGAAGACAAGAAGATAGGATGTTTCTTTCTTCTGTTTTACTTTAAGGGAAAGGAAACATTTCCCAGATGCCTCATGGCTCATTGATGAGAACTGAATCATGTTCTCTTTCTTAACCCAGCACTGGCAAGAGAAGAGGTTTCTTGTGATCACCTTCCCAACTAGAATTCATTCGGGATGGATGCCCCGAGTAGATTGGAATTCTGTCAACACAGAAGTAAGTGGGAATGCGTGTAAATTGGACCACTCAACAGTAATGCTGTATTATACCATGGGATTTTTAGAAAGCTAAATGATATGACTCCTGTAAAGTACTTAGTGATAATGATGGCAATGATGAACACTTCTGTGATGCTTGGTGTGTGTAGCACATTGTCCTGTATATATTTAAATGTATGAGATATATATATATATATGGAGAAGGACATGGCAAGCTGCTCCAGTGTTCTTGCCTGGAGAATCCCCATGGACAGAGGAACATGGTGAGCTACAATCCATGGGGTCACAAAGAGTTGGACACGACCGAGCAGCTAACACACACACACACACACATATGCATATATATATATATATATATATACACACACACATACACAGACAGCTTTTTATATATAGCAATTCTTACAAAAGCCCACGACGCATTTGTATTATTGTTATCTCTGTTTTACAGATGTGGAAACTGGGCACAAAGAGGTTAAATAATTTGCCCAGGTTTCACAGGTTGTAAGTGGCTTCACCAGGTTTAGAATCCTGCAGTCTGGTCCAACAGTGCATGTGCTTAACCATAGTCTTAAAAAATAGAAGAGTTCAATCCCTGTTAACTATTTCTGTCTTCTCCTTGGATCTAGGTTACTCCAGCAACCTTTATAGAATTTTCTTGTCTTCTTGTTCTGTCCTTTGAAGAGATGGAGAGATACATTTAAAAAAATGTAATAGAAGGGATTTGAACATAAATATAATGGAAGTGTTTTTCAAGCTTTATAACATTAACTATTAGGGGGCCAAAAAAATTCTTTGATAAGTAATGACCAATATTTTAAAACACACACACACACACACAGTAGGATAGAATAAAACAGTGCAATCGGAAAAAATGTTAGGGTATACGCCATAAAATAACTTTTGTCCGTGTTTCAATTATATGTCTGCTCTGCATATGTTCTAGGTTGTCAAGTTAAATGTATTTCTTATTTTAGCTTGCTGTCAAAAAAAGTTTGAAAGCCTACCATATAAAATCTTGCTACTCAAAGTGTGAACCAGTCGCTTTGCAACATCTGAGATCTCCTGAGAAATGTGAATCTCAGGCTGAACCCTAGACCCATCTAGACCTTAGAGTCAGTCTCTGCAATTTCACAGGATCCTCAGGCGACTCTCATTTACTGTTTGGATGTCAAGAAACTTTGTTCTGGGGACTTCCCTTGTGGTCTGGCGGTTAAGAATCCACCTTCCAATGCTGGGGACGCAAGTTTGATCCCTGGTCAGGAAACTAAGATCCCACGTGCTGCAGAGCAACTAAGCCTGTGTGCAACAATGGAGTTCACACACATGGAGCCCAGGCACCACAGCAGGAGCAAAGATCACACACCATAACAAGACCCCACGAGCCGCCACTGAGACCACATGAAAGTGAAAGTCGCTCAGTCGTGTCTGACTCTGTGACCCCATGGACTATACAGTCCATGGAATTCTCCAGGCCAGAACAGAATCCTGGAGTGGGTAGACTTTCCCTTCTCCAGGAAGTCTTCCCAACCCAGGAATCAAACTCAGGTGTCCAGCATTGCAGGCAGATTCTTTACCAGCTGAGCCACATGCAGCCAAATGAATAAAATTAAATTTTTTTTAAAAGGAGCCCTGTTCTGGCACTGGCCATTTTCTGCCTAATAATAGCTGTGAGGGCTAGTCTCACGGATCAGGGAGAGGAGACATGAGTGTAGTTTGAAATTGACGATTCAGATGGTCTGCTCCTCATGCTCCTTGAAGATGACTTCTCTAAAGGATGAGTGGGAAAAATGGCTCACTGACTTTCTTTTTTCCTTCCCTCACCCTTCTTTCCTTCTTTTGGACTGAACACTGATACATATTTTTTCTGACCAGTTCATTTTAAATACACACACGCCCACACTCCATATACATACATTTTCAGGTTCTTTTGAAAATTTTTGACAATCTGATAGCACAAGGGTAATATTTCTAATTGCAACACATCTGTGAAACTGAGTAGCCCCTGTACACTTTGAACAGAGCAGACTAGTCCTCAGTCCTCTCCATACCCTGCCATTCACAACTGACTCACGTGTGGTACCTGCCTGGACACTGGTGGCATTTGATTTTGTATTATCTGCACTGCATTATTCCGGCTTTAAGCTTTCCTTCATAGATCTTAATCTGCAGTCATTAGATCTTCTGTGGACTTGCCCACTGAAAATGACTTTTAAAAAATTAGACTTCTGACCCCTGAATCAGCAAGAGAGTTTAGTTAGAGTGTATTATCACAACCATGACAAAAAGACACAATTTTGGATCTCTTGTGTTTGCAATTGTTTTTATGCTATTGACTCTCATTCAACTGCTAGGAAAATGAGACCTTGGCTTTTTTCGGTGGTTTTTACAATTATTTCCTCAATTCTTCTCATTGGAATTTTGGTCCTCCTAAGGCAGGAGGTAGATGGGCCCCAGGCTGAATAGCTGAAGTTTCTCCCCTGTGGACAAATACTCCAAAAATAGCAAGAAGGAGAAGATTGCAGCCCTGCCCAGATAAGAGATAAAAGACTACATATTCCTCATTCTTGAGGTCAAGAAGACCTTCCTGACTACAGGTGTGCAGAAGGGTTTCTTGGAGGTCAAATGAGTAATGACATCATAGTAAGTGATGTCATCCTACCCATAGTCCTTTTCACTAGAATCCATCTTGGCTAAGAGATATGTGTGTACACAGGGAGGATCCTGAGACAAAGCAAACATGGACTCAGAATCAACAAAGCAAGATAAATGGCCAAAGAAAACCCAGAAGAAATGCTCTGTAAAAGTAATTCAAACTACCACAAGGGCGCCACTCTCAGCCCGTGTGTCTACCCACACGTACTGTACTCTTTTTCTTCCTAATAAACACTTTACTTGCTTCACTACTTTCCATCTCTATGTAGAAATTCATTTCCACACAGCTGACACACGAGGGCCTTGTCACTGTATATTGGTCCCTGGTGGTCAAGTGGCCAGGATTCAGCGCCCTCACTACTCCAGAATGATCTCAGTCTCTCTGGCTGGGAATAGAAATCCTGCTTCAAGTTGCTGCAGGCCACCTGAGATCACTTCTAATACATGCCCTTGCTTTTCTTTTTCAATTGTTCATTCCGATCTGTTTATCAGAGACTTTAGTTTGTTCTTTGAGGACAAATTTATGTAATTTCTATTTAATGTACTCAGAGTGAAATGCCTCAGGCTGTGGGATGGGCCAGCACTTACAGAGAAACAGTGTTGGAGGGTTGGGACAGATGTTCCTACAAAGCATTTGGGGGATGAGTTGGGTCAGATAACAATTCATAAAATACAAAAGGAGAAGGTCTGGATTTTCTCCTGTGAATAACAGTTTCTTCATTGTAGTGGGCTTAGTTCTCCTTTCTGTAAGAAAGATATTTCTGGTTGCAAGTATTTGAAGGCCAGGCTCACACTGCCTATGAAGGAAATTTACCAACTCATAAAACCAAAAAGTTCAAGAGGTCAGGCTTCAGGTGTCATCTGATCAAGGTTTCCTCTCTATTTCTCCTCTCTCTCTCTCAGCTCTGCCCCTCTCTCTGAGTCTGCTTCCTTTTTAGCCTGCCTTCCTACACTGCAAATAAACAGATGAAGCAATTCCACACACAACAACTTAATGTTGAGAGAATATCTGTCTTGACAACTCTTTGTGGAGAGCAAGGGATTTTCCCAGAAATTCCCACAAAATTCTTCTTATATCCATCTGGTCAGCATCAGATCATTTATGTATCTTTGAAGGATTCACTGTGGTCAAGGTAACAAGACTAAGCTAACCAAGACTTTGTCTTTATTAAGCTCATTCATGTGTTGTGTTAAGTTGCCTCATTCATGTCTGACTTACTGAGATCCTATGGACTATAACCTGCCAAGCTCTTCTGTCCATGGGATTTTCCAGGCAAGACTACTGGATTGGGTTGCCATGCCCTTCTCCAGGGGATCTCCCCAACCCAGAAATTGAAGCTGTATTTCTTGTGTCTCCTGCATTGACAGGTGGGTTCATTATCACTAGCGCCACTTCATACCTCATGGCTAAGAGGTGTGGAGTAACAAAATAAGATAGACTGGCTGACTTAAGCAACAGAAGTTAATTTTCTCACAGTTCTAGATGTTGGAGAGTCCAAGATCAGGGTACTAGCATGGCTGGCTTCTGGTGAGAGCTTTCTTCTGGGTTTGCAGAAGACTGCCTTTTTGCTGTTTCTTCACATGGCACAGAAAGTGAAGGAGGTGGGGGAAGAGAGAGAGAAAGGGAGAGACACAGGAAGAGATCTCTCATCCTTATAAGGCCTTAGTCCTATCAGAACAGGGCCCTACCCTTAAGACCTCGTTTACCTTTAATTCTCTTCTGAAGACCCTGTCTTCAGATAAATAACTTGGGTATTACCGCTTCAACATAAGAATTGAAGATGGCAGGGCGCATTCAGTACCTAGCAGTGTCTAAATGTTAACTATTGCCTAGTATTTTTTGGGCATCTGTCCTGGAACAGGCTGGATCAGGCATTATGAAGATTGAGAGTAAGGTGGGGTGGGATAAAATACTCTCTGGGGAGGTAAGACCAGGATATCATAAACTAGAATAAATGCTGAGGGAACTCCAGAGTATCAGGGACTCATGAGGGCTTGGAACGATCCAGAAATGAAAATGGGGGAAAATGGGATTTTAAAATGGGTGGAAAGGAGTAAGAATTGGGTAAGAGGCTGAAAACCTAGAGGAGGAGGGTAGAAATGGGAATGAAGGAACAGGGACAGGGACCCTGGAGATCTTACTGAGAAGACCAAGGAACCTTCAGAACTTACGTGGAGAAAACCTCAGTAATTGAGGCATGGAGTCAACGGGTGAGGAGAGCAGTTCTTTTTAACAGAGATCAGAACTTCCAGATAAAGGGAAGGTATTGAGGGTGGGGGCGGATTAGGTACATGAGGAAAGATGAGTTCATTTTAGAAATACCGATTTTTAGAAACTGAAGACTTTACTGAGTAAAATATTGGTAACATCTTTGGAATAAGAACAAAGAGACGGGGAAAGGTAGGATCGAAGATAATGGTTATTTGAATCACTATCAAAGAATTGCTAATTGAAGCTTGGGAAATGAAAGATTTCTTTGCGAAAATATGTAGAGAGATGTATGGAAAGCAAAGGACTATTAGCTATCACTATCTCTCTGAAGGATCTAGCAACAGCAAATGGTGTAAGGCTATTGAAATGTTAACAGGTTTAGTTCTGATTTTTCTCAGCGCACACACAGCACTTAGTGCCGCATATAATGAATATTTGTTGTTTTACTTAATGAGTGCATTTTAGAAATTTCAAATCCAAAATGCCTCTTGGGCATCAGGGAAGATTTTGAAGTCAAGGCGCTTTCTCACCTCCACTGAACTGAGTGTTGGGTGAACATTATTTATTACTCAACCCTGTGGCTAAGATGGTAAAGAATCTGCCTGAGATGCACGAGACTGGGGTTCAATCCCTGAATCGGGAAGATCCTCTGAAGAAGGGAATGACAATCCACTCCCATATTCTTGCCTGGAGAGTTCAATGGACAGAGAAGCCTGGCAGGCTACTGTTTGTGGGGTTGCAAAGAATTGGACACGACTGAACGACACACACACATGCGTGCACACATGCACACACCGAAGAAGTGATTAGCTGAAATGGTTCTCCCAACACATGAAGGGATGAATTAGTTCAGTTTTCAAAGGAGTCATCTGACTATCAGACTAGTCCAGGTACATTCGCTGAGACACTCCCAGTGGGCAGGGAGCCTGGGAGAGAATAGCAGAGGCACTGTGCTGTGACCTAGCTTTCCCCTTGGAATCAGGGCCTGTCTCCTGGGCCTGCCGTGGCCTCTCCCTGTGGCAGTTCTGCTCTCACTGACCTTTCTCCTGTACCAGCAGCTGCTGCTGACAGTTGGGCTCTGACTCCCTCAGTGAAGGCACCATGTAGTAGTCTGCCCTGAAACTTCCTCCTTGTCCCCTCGGAGCTCAGGGCTGCCTACAATTGCCCCCAACCGCTTCTGCCTTCCACTTGCAACGTTTAGCACCATAGTGTCTAGTTCTTGAGGGGTCCTAGTGAGGATGAATGAATTTTATGCTGACTGGGGGCTTTCTGGAGACAAAGCCTAGGTTCAGATAAAGGGTTCATTAATAATATGTGCAGCGTTACAGCAAAATGCCAGGGCTTTAAATATATACAGTCCTTGATATGAGTCACAGATCTTTAATGGGATAGGTGTGTGGTTTGAGACAGTTGCTCATAAGTTTCTTTCTCGCTCTCTTTCTTTTAAGAATAATTTTTATTTCTCTATTTTTGGCTGTGTTGGGCCTTCGTTGCTATGGGTTGGCGTTCTCTAGTTGTGGTGAGGGGGTGCTACTCTCTATTCGCAGTGCGGCTTCTCATTGGGTGGCTTCTCTTAATGCAGAGCACAGGCTCCAGGGCACATGGGCTCACTAGTTGCAACTCCTGGACTCTAGGGCACAGACTCAGCAGTTGAAATACTCAGTATCTAAAATACTGGGCTTTAGTGCACAGGCCTAGTAGCTCCGTGGAATCTTCTTGGACCAGGAGTCAGATCGTGTCTCCTCCGTTGGGCAGGTGGATTTTTTACCACTGAGCCACCAGGGAGGCCCTTGATCAAACTTTCTTGAAAACAGTCCCCAACTAAAAACTATGACATGTAATAACTATCTTTGAAAGTGGCTGTAAGGACAAATAAGTTAATGCACATAAAGAGACCTTGCAGGGTGCCTGACACATTGCAGGAGCTTCATAGGTTGGTATTTGAAAGACAGGCCAAAGAAAAGCACACGTGTAGCATTTCTACGCTTCACAAATCATTCTGCAAGGGCTTAGGACAAAGATGAAGGCAGACTGGCGCACAATCTTTCCCTTAGTTTAGGAACGTATATTCCGGGTTCTACCTGGTTAGAGCATTTCAATTTCCGTGATGTGATTTTGTAAGCCAGTTCCTCAGTGTAGGGAAGAATAGCACCTTAGAGAACGAAACGAGTTAATAGATTTTCCTCAAATTGGAGCAATTTTCTTCTTCTTTATTGAATCAGGAAAGCTAACTGTCAAAGAGGCATAGAGTGGCGTAGATAATGCCCTAAGGAAACAAAACTCCATTATGTCGCGTTCCATTAGCACCAAGCGAAGGATGTTTTAGAAGGAAATTTCACTGTGTAATAAGGGGGAATTGCAGCTCAAGCTTTATCCTGCATTTTTTCGGGTTTTTCTACTTTGTGCCGTAGCAGCATTGCCCCAGATGGAAAGATCCCAGGTGCACTTTTTCCTTTTGAAAGAATCTAGTGTTAGCATGAAATTAAAGATTATCTTTGAAGTAAACTACCTTACGATGAACAGAGAACTACTCAATTTCTCTTCGAAGGGATGTTTTGACATCATTTATCTCCCTCCTGCCTTTGATGGAACCCAGGGTCACCAGTGTCTTCATCCTAAATAAGCAGGCAGGTGACCTTGCAGCTGCTCCTGTGTGTGTACATGCTATGTCATTTCAGTCATGTCCAGCTCTTTGTAACCCTATGGACTGTAGCTTGCCTCTGTGCATGGAATTCTCCAGTCAGGAATACCAGAGTGGGTTTCCATTCCCTTCTCTGTGGGATCTTCCTGATCCACGCATCGAACTCTGGTTTCCTGCATTACAAGCAGATTCTTTACCATCTTTACCATGGCTCAGAAGCAGCTGCTCCTGAGTACTAGCCACATCTCTAGAAGTTCTACTCTATTCTGACTCTTATACCAACTCAGACTCAGTGGCTCTTTCTATAAATTAATGTTTGCTCTCATAAATCTTACAAAACCGAATATATTTCTCATTTAATAGTCATATACTAAAATTTAAAAAATGATACCTCAGAGCATTAGGAATACGTATTAAAATTGCTCAGTAGTAGGTAAAAACACAAATTTTTGTGCTAGAATTGAGAAGATTCTAGTTACTTTAAGTAAGAAAGGCTAATCCCTTAGTGATCAAACTCATGCCAAGTCACATAGATTCAGTATGTGGTACTCTGAGAGCAAGGTCACACCTGAGTTCCTACCCACAGGGTAAGAAAGAGGTTTGTCTACGAGAAACTGCAAAAGTCCTGGAAAAGTTTCACTTTTATTGTTGAAGAATGAAGAAGCTGAGGTACCAGTCGGTGGCCTATCACAAAGTGGGGTGCAGGAGGTGAATGGCAGATGAGCAAAGCTTCAAAGTAGTAAAGCTTCTTCTGCCACTCCATTGCTCCAGGGAAGATCCCCTGGAGGGCATGGCAATCCACTCGTGTTCTTGCCTGGAGAATCCCATGAACAGAAGAGCCTGGTGAAATACGGTCCATAGGGTAGCAAAGAGTCACACATGACCGAATAACTGAACATGCACACACAATGAGCTACATACTACTACAAACTATTTTTGAGAGTGAAATTCAATTATATAAGTTTTAAAAGCTACAGTATTGGTGTAAGCATCAGAAAATTATAATTTTTGTAATAATATAAAGTCTTAGAAACCCTAGAGTCCGAACACAAGGTGTTTTCACTCCATCATATCAGGTAACCCAAGTAGAAAGGTATTGTTGGAAGTGCCCCCAAGGACTTTTGTTTCTTAAATGCTGCTGCTGCTGCTAAGTCACTTCAGTTGTGTCCGACTCTGTGTGACCCCATAGACGGCAGCCCACAAGGCTCCCTCATCCCTGGGATTCTCCAGGCAAGAACACTGGAGTGGGTTGCCATTTCCTTCTCCAATGCATGAAAAGTGAAAGTGAAAGGGAATTCGCTCAGTCATGTCTAACTATTCGCGACCCCATGGGTCACAGCCTACCAGGCTCCTCTGTCCATGGGATTCTCCAGGCGAGGAAACAGAAAATGGGGGCACCAGAAAACTCAAATGACTTGTCCAAGTTCATTCACCTTCTTAGTGTCTGTGGACCAGAATTTAGATTTCTTACCTCCCACATGAGTTCTTGCCTACCACAGCCTCTTAACAGCACCCCTCTCCCAAATGGAAGCCTTTCCTTTATAAATGTTGTATTGTTATGATGGTTTCATTTTTGGCATGAAGGAAGGTGTTATGGGTTGAATTTTATCTCCTAAAAAGATATGCTAAAGACCTGATCCCCAACATCTCAGAAAGTGAGCTTATTTGGAAAAGGGTTATTATAGATATAATAGTATAATAAGGGCAAACTGGAGTAGTTGTCGTTCTTCAGTCCCTAAGTCATGTCCGACTCTTTGCAACCCCATGGACTACAGCATGCCAAGCTTCCTTGTCCTTCACTATCTCCCAGAATTTGCTCATGTCCATTGAGTTGGTGCTGCCATCCAACCATGTCGTCCTCTGCTGCCCCATTCTCTTGCCCTCAATCTTTCTCAGCATCAGGGTCTTTTCCAAGGAGTCTGCTCTTCACATTAGGTGACCAATGTATTGGAGCTTTAGCTTCAGCATCAGTCCTTCCAGTGAATATTCAGGGTTGATTTCTTTTAGGATTAACTGGTTTGATCTCCTTGCATTCCAAGGGGCTCTGAAGTCTTTTCTCCAGCACCACAATTTGAAAGCATCAATTCCTGGGTGCTCAGCCTTCTTTATGGTCCAACTCTCACATCTGTATACGACTGCTAGAAAAATCATAGCTTTGACTATACAGACCTTTGTTGGCAGGGCTTCCCTGGTGGCTCAGATGGTAAAGAATATGCCTGTGATGAGGGAGACCCAGGTTCAATCCCTGGGTTGGCAAGATCCCCTGGAGAAGGAAATGGCACCCTGCTCCAATATTCTTGGAATATTGGCCTGGAATATTCCACAGACAGAAGAATCTGGCTGTCTACAGTTCACAGGCTCGCAGAGTCAGACACAACTGAGTGACTAACAGAAACTGGGGTTGGGTGGGTCCTTAATCTGATATGACTGTGTCCTAATGAGAAGAAAGAGTCAGAGAGAATGCCATACAAAGGGAGAGAGACACACAGGAAGATGATGGCCATTAGGTAACGGTGACAGACATTCCAGTGAGGCATCTGCAAGCCAAGGACGCCTGAAGACTGCCTCCTACTATCAGAAGCAAGAAGAGAGAAAATAATTTCTTCTTCGGGCTTCAGATGAAACATGGCCTTGCTGTCATCTTGTACTTCTAGCCTCCAGAACTGTGAGCGAATAAATTTTGGTTAAGTCTCCTGGTTTATGGTACTTTGTTAAGGCAGCTATAGGAAATGAATACACTTGGCAGTGTAACACAGCAATTTATTTGGCTTTTCCGGATCAGTCTGCTCAAGGACTCATAAAAGCTCAGCAGTCTGAGGCATTTGTCTACGGCTTCCCTACACAGCATGTACTCCCATGGCTATTTCTTCTCTAGGGTTTTGTAGAATTGGTTTTCCAAATGGAAGGAAAAATAGTGAAGGGGCGGGAACATTTTCTCCTCTGCTTTTTGTAATTTTGGAAGGCAGCTATGTGTACCACTATACCACCAACGCTGCTATTGTAATTTTGGAGTTGACAATTTGGAGAACAGCCTGTGTGATTTTATTGTTGTAGGTTCTGGGTATGCTTTTATAGGCTGCCAGCATACTGTTTGTTTGCATGATCCACGTGCTGAATTTGAGTTTCCTATTATTTTCCTAATTAGTCTAAACATTTTGGGTATACTTTGTGGGATTCAGACCTGTCAAAATGTCTAGATTATCAAAGAGGGCCTTGCACTAGAAGATGGAGATCCTGATTTTCTAAAAAAAAAGGAACAAGAGCAGAAACTGGCTCATTCTAACATTTGTTTTTTTTTGTATTTATATCATTGTGTAAGCTATTAACTCATTTAACAAAAATGACTTAATAAATCCAAATTCCTATATTCAATAAGGATCAGATAGCTTTTGGCAAAAATTCATATCATCTAAAACAGTAACAGAGTAATACTTTGACTTTCACTATTTTTATCATTACAAGTTGGCAAAATTAACACCATCTTATAGGGTTAAAAACTAGAAGAGTATATTTTAATCTTTCACATTCTTCTGTTCACTGGTAAGACTCATATGTAACTGGGAATCAGACCTCTAAACTATACAAAATGATGTTCTCATTGTTTTATTTTAGAACTAGCAAAAATCCATTTCCAGTTGAATTAACTATGATTTATCAGTTACTTTTAAAAATAATTTTCTTGATTAGAGAACATGCTTTCTTATTTTTAAAAAATGTATTTATTTTGGCTGTAGTGGGTCTTCATTGCTGTGAGGGCTTTTCTCTAGTTGCGGCGAGCAGTGGCTCCTCTCTTCTTGTGGTTCTCGGGCTTGTCCTTGCAGTGGCTTCCCTTGTTGTGGTGTGTGGGCTCTAGAGTGTGCAGGCTTCAGTAGCTATGGCTTGTGGGCTCAGCAGTCGTGGCTTGTGGGCTCTAGAACCCAGGCTCAATAGTTGTGGTGCGTGGGCTTAACATCTTCTGGTTATTTTCCTAAAAAAAATTTTTTTTTTTTTAATTGTAAGATTGCAGACTTACACTCCTCAAAAGTCAAAGTCAAATTTATCAAGCTTTTTTTTTTTCTCATGACATGAAAAATGTATTTCCCCTCTGTATTGATTTGATATCATGAAAAGGCAAAATCAGTCATGGAAGTTTTGAAACATGCTGATTATAGACCTGAGGGTTCTGAAGGTATAGTAACTGCCAGCATCTCAGTAGTTACAAAGATCTTTCAAAAATATCAAGCCACAAATACACTGTGGGATTTGAAATGGCAAATTTATTTTTCATTTACCAAGTGGCCCAAACCCTCAACTCAATTACACCTTTGTATTCATGAGAACAAATTTGCCTATTGCTTCCATTTTATACTTTTGTTTGGTGTGCTGCAGTTTCTCAAACTTTGTTGTACTTACAAATCACCTGGGAATCATGTCAACAGGTGTTTGGGGTCAATATTCTCAGATTTTGGTATCTCCCTCCTCACATGATGCCATTACTGCTGGTTTGGACAAAACTTGAACAATAAAAATACAGGGATCTTCCCCTGTGGCTCAGGTGGTTAAGAATCTGCCTGCAATGCGGGAGACCTGGGTTTGATCCCTGGGTTGGGAAGATCCCCTGGAGAAGGAAATGGCTACTCACTCCCGTACGCTGGCCTGGAGAATTCTATGGACTGTATTGTTTATGGAGTTGCAAAGAGTCAGACACGACTGAACGACTTTCACTTTTCTCTCTTCTGGAAATCACTATGGGGTCTGAGAGTCAGACACAACTGAACTTTCACTTTTCTCTCTTCTGGAAACCAAATTCTATTGGGAAATCCATTTTGGGTAGCATGAAACATTACCAAGGTACTGGCCAACTAGGATTTTACCTAACAAATGTCTTGGGGGCTTAAGGTAACATTTCTTCCGTGAGCTATAAAAGCTGAGGTCATCTTTCCTGACCTATCTAACATGAGAGAATGAGTCTGATAAGAAAGAATGCTAATACGAAAAAGGGGAGTGAACGGAGATAAATGTATCCTTATAGTATTTGGGTTTCTGGATCCTAATGTGCTTAATACAGTTCATCCCTGGAATTACTATTTAACATATTTTACTTAGGTAAAAAAGAAGTTGAGTTTCTCCCTGTTACAATCAATAAATTAACGACACAAGGTATTTGCTAAGTGAGCTCAAACACTTTGGCCACCTGATGCAAAGAACTGACTCATTGGAAAAGACTCTGATGTTGGGAAAGATTGAAGGTGGGAGAAGGGGACGACAGAGGATGAGATGGTTGGATGGCATCACCAACTCAATGGACAGGAGTTTGAGTAAACTCTGGGAATTGGTGATGGATGAGGCCTGGTGTGCTGTAGTCCATGGGGTTGCAGAGTCGGACACGACTGAGCGACTAAACTGAACTGAGGTGATTTAAGGAAAAATCAGACCCAAGCAACTCACTTTTATGTACCTTAAGAAATGTACTAAACTAGTATTCAAATGCAAATTTAGCAGTAACATGATTAATTTCCAATATTTCAGCAACTGACACAGAACATCATTTCTTTACCTAAAGTTGTATTTAACTGCATACTGTTCCACTCTGTAGATGAAGAAATCAAAATTCACACATCTTGTTCGAAGTTTTATCTAAAGTCAAAGGACCCAGAACATAGGTATTCCCTTCTCGTGATTCCTCTCCTAGTAATTTTAACTTCCTTATTGTATTAAGATATTGTGCAGATTGCTTTTACTTAACAAGGATGATAGTGTATTGCTATAAAATCAATTATAAATGTCTCTCTTAATGTCTCTTTGTAGCACACTTCTTCCATGTGTATATACGTTTGAGAATAGGGGAGAATCATATAGTAATGTACATGTATGACTTGATAGCTCATCCCTGAGTATATAAACACTGTAAGATAACTTCTAAGTATGATTCCAAATGTTACTTCTTAATGTTACAAATCACTATAAAATCTAGACATTCTGAGAAAAAAAGTTTTAAAATTCAGAAAAATTGTTTTAAGATTAGATTAATACAATTTCTAAATTTACGTGCTCTTGAAATACTAGAAACTTGGACACATCAGAGTTAGTACCTGAGAAGTAAAAACATACCTGGTTCAGTTTGGTTCATATATAACATGGAAACACACATCAAACTTCTAAATTTTATTTAAAAAAAAAAAAAAAAAAGCACCTATCATGTAATGAATTACTAAAACAACGATAATTTATATTAAAAAATTCCTCTACAGCTCTTTAGTAGAGATCTAGAAACAATTCTTACCCAGCAAGGCTTAAAATAAGAATTGTTTTTTTTTACTTTTTGGCCATGCCACATGGCTTGCAAGATCTCAGTTCTTCAACTAGGGTTGAACATGGGCCACAGCACTGAAAGAGCCTAATTCTAACCACTACTCTACCAGGGAACTCCCTAATTGTAGTCTTAATAGTGTTTGCATGTATGATGAGTTACTGAAATGATTAAAGTTAAAATAAATCTCCAAACAATTTTATAAAAAAGAAAAAAAAAAAAAGAAACACTTTTATTTTCCACAAGGAAGAGCAATAGGAAAAATTAAATCATTTCCCACATGTTGTTTTCTTAAAACAGCCTACAAGGACATATTCAGCACCAAATAAAAAAGAAGAAAGAAAGAGAATTACAAACAGCCATAGAATATAATCTATAAAGCAAACATTTAATATTGCACTTCGTTTTGCTAACATTTTGGATTTTATTTTTCCTAATTGAAAAATCAGGAATCTATCTTTGAATACTGGAATACACCTGTGAAGCTCATATCTTATATCAAGAATTGACCAATATTTAGAAAACAGTAATGCCTCTAAGTAAGAAAGTAAAGGAATAATGGGGGAAATAAAACTTTATTTGATAAAGTTTTATATATTTAAAATTTTATCACATTTTGTGACCCAGTGCCAATTAGAATATTGGTCATTCCTTCCTCATGTGTTAAGAGTATATGGTGATAAGTATTCCAATGCTATGCATATCAACAATTGTTCCCTAGTCAGTTAGACATAAGAAGAGAGAAAAGAAAAGGGATTTTCTGACAATCCCCCCCCACCCCCAACAAAAATAAAACCACCAAATGCCCTTTACGCCAAATATTCCATTAGCTTCTTTTGAGGGGGACATTCACAAAATGATTTAACAACAGTAAAAAAATATTCACCCCCATTTCCTTATTATCTAGTATTAGTTTGCTACGGGAGCCCAAACCCTTTAACTGAATCACTTAAAACGTGATTCATTTTTACATGGGCTTTCTTCACCCTGTCAGCATTTTTCAAACATGAATTGTCTTCCATGTTTTCTTAAAGGCCACTTATGGAAAAGCCTATTTGTTTTGTATGAAGCTTTAAGACAGTATTTAACCAGGTCAAGCACCAAGCCAGAGTTACTATTATTTTCAGCCACTTTATTAACTGTGGGATTAAATGGCAGGATAGATATAAGACCCATTTCACACATATGTTGCAACATCAGAGATGCTGATTAAAAAAAAAAAAAATCAGAGCTGAAATCCTAAAATAAAGACATTCAGTACACTTGGTACCTTGGAAAATGCAGTTTTAAGGGTCTTCATGAATGCTGGTATATTTATGAGCCAACTATAAATTATCTTTCATACAAGCTGTAATTTAGTGGTGTGATCATTCTTCATAACTATATATATACTCAAAGTGAATGAGTTCTCTCGTTTAGCAAAATCTTCTTTAGGCCATGGAAAAACATACTTTTGTTTAAAAAAAAATAAAAATATAATTATTTCAACAAATATTCTAGTATTTGTAATTTTGACATTCTACACTTTTATAACATATTGGGGTTTTCAAGCTGTGAAGCTTGAGCAGGACAGGAAATGTATAAAATGAGCTCTCTCATAATCTGAACGTCCATATTCCTGCTCATGAAAATACCCTGCACCAGCAAAAATGATTTCCAACATACGTGTTTTGGAGGTAATTAAGTAACTCTGTATAAAAATAAATGCACTTTCTCCTCCTTTCCAGTGACTGGAAAATTTCCATACTTTTAAAATAATAATAAAAAATAACAATAATTTGTAAGAGCAACAGCCCTTAACTCTATGCTGGTGCCTGCCATACTGCCTTTCTTGACTCCATTCTCAGTTCTGCTAGCTTCTTCTTATATGTAATGATAAAAAGGGAATGCGGGTGGGTTATCACTTTTGTGTATGTCCCTTTTCCAAATTTCCCTCTCCAAAGAGCCAACCAAACAAACAAAAAAATAACTCAACAGTGCAACAAAACACAAATAGCATTCCAACAGTTTGGCAAGTGATGCGTTCACCTGAGATTAAGTGATTTTAGGCAGTCAATAACAAAATGCTGCTTTGCTGTAATAGTAGAAAGGCAACAAATTCTTAAAAGAAACCAAGAAGGTATACAATCTTGACAAAGTCTATTAGCTTCCTCCTCTTATCTCTTTTCCCACATATCTGTTGCTTATCTACCACAGTAGGCTGCAAACATACAGCAAGAAGGATTGGCTTGAAGGCATTTGATGTTTGTAAATAAATCCACAATAGGATCCAAGCTGAAGAGGTGATACATGGTCAGTCTAGTAGGACAATTCTGAGCATGTGCATACGCAGGTAAAGTCCAGGCTATATTAAATTAAAAAAAAAAAAANATATTGCACTTCGTTTTGCTAACATTTTGGATTTTATTTTTCCTAATTGAAAAATCAGGAATCTATCTTTGAATACTGGAATACACCTGTGAAGCTCATATCTTATATCAAGAATTGACCAATATTTAGAAAACAGTAATGCCTCTAAGTAAGAAAGTAAAGGAATAATGGGGGAAATAAAACTTTATTTGATAAAGTTTTATATATTTAAAATTTTATCACATTTTGTGACCCAGTGCCAATTAGAATATTGGTCATTCCTTCCTCATGTGTTAAGAGTATATGGTGATAAGTATTCCAATGCTATGCATATCAACAATTGTTCCCTAGTCAGTTAGACATAAGAAGAGAGAAAAGAAAAGGGATTTTCTGACAATCCCCCCCCACCCCCAACAAAAATAAAACCACCAAATGCCCTTTACGCCAAATATTCCATTAGCTTCTTTTGAGGGGGACATTCACAAAATGATTTAACAACAGTAAAAAAATATTCACCCCCATTTCCTTATTATCTAGTATTAGTTTGCTACGGGAGCCCAAACCCTTTAACTGAATCACTTAAAACGTGATTCATTTTTACATGGGCTTTCTTCACCCTGTCAGCATTTTTCAAACATGAATTGTCTTCCATGTTTTCTTAAAGGCCACTTATGGAAAAGCCTATTTGTTTTGTATGAAGCTTTAAGACAGTATTTAACCAGGTCAAGCACCAAGCCAGAGTTACTATTATTTTCAGCCACTTTATTAACTGTGGGATTAAATGGCAGGATAGATATAAGACCCATTTCACACATATGTTGCAACATCAGAGATGCTGATTAAAAAAAAAAAAAATCAGAGCTGAAATCCTAAAATAAAGACATTCAGTACACTTGGTACCTTGGAAAATGCAGTTTTAAGGGTCTTCATGAATGCTGGTATATTTATGAGCCAACTATAAATTATCTTTCATACAAGCTGTAATTTAGTGGTGTGATCATTCTTCATAACTATATATATACTCAAAGTGAATGAGTTCTCTCGTTTAGCAAAATCTTCTTTAGGCCATGGAAAAACATACTTTTGTTTAAAAAAAAATAAAAATATAATTATTTCAACAAATATTCTAGTATTTGTAATTTTGACATTCTACACTTTTATAACATATTGGGGTTTTCAAGCTGTGAAGCTTGAGCAGGACAGGAAATGTATAAAATGAGCTCTCTCATAATCTGAACGTCCATATTCCTGCTCATGAAAATACCCTGCACCAGCAAAAATGATTTCCAACATACGTGTTTTGGAGGTAATTAAGTAACTCTGTATAAAAATAAATGCACTTTCTCCTCCTTTCCAGTGACTGGAAAATTTCCATACTTTTAAAATAATAATAAAAAATAACAATAATTTGTAAGAGCAACAGCCCTTAACTCTATGCTGGTGCCTGCCATACTGCCTTTCTTGACTCCATTCTCAGTTCTGCTAGCTTCTTCTTATATGTAATGATAAAAAGGGAATGCGGGTGGGTTATCACTTTTGTGTATGTCCCTTTTCCAAATTTCCCTCTCCAAAGAGCCAACCAAACAAACAAAAAAATAACTCAACAGTGCAACAAAACACAAATAGCATTCCAACAGTTTGGCAAGTGATGCGTTCACCTGAGATTAAGTGATTTTAGGCAGTCAATAACAAAATGCTGCTTTGCTGTAATAGTAGAAAGGCAACAAATTCTTAAAAGAAACCAAGAAGGTATACAATCTTGACAAAGTCTATTAGCTTCCTCCTCTTATCTCTTTTCCCACATATCTGTTGCTTATCTACCACAGTAGGCTGCAAACATACAGCAAGAAGGATTGGCTTGAAGGCATTTGATGTTTGTAAATAAATCCACAATAGGATCCAAGCTGAAGAGGTGATACATGGTCAGTCTAGTAGGACAATTCTGAGCATGTGCATACGCAGGTAAAGTCCAGGCTATATTAAATTAAAAAAAAAAAAAATGTCAGTGCATTTTTTTTTCATGTTAAAGTTTCTTTCAAAGCTTTCTTTTGTTCCTTGTTGTGCTCACCACAAACAAGTTTTAAAAGAGTATCAAGAGTCTGGCATAAATGGAAAAAAAAAGCTGTAGTGACATTGAACCGCACAATGTAAGCATTGAGCATGTGCAAATTTTCAATCAAAAGAAGGAAATCATCCCTCTTTACAACGTGGTGTCTTGACACGTATGACCATAGGCTAAGAAGACTGCTCTTAGTATGTGCCAGTTTTAAAGGAGAAAAGCTTAGATCTTCAAGCATGTTGGAGCAGTCCAGAATGTTGCTGCAGGCTTCTAAAGCGTGATCACTGGTTGTTTCATGTTTGCCATCTTTCTGGGCAAAAGCTATTCCACTTCCTCTGAAAACATGTTTCCAAGATACTTCTCTGTCCTCAGCTGGGAAGGGAAGAGATATAGTTCGGAACCCACATCAACTTTATTTAACCAAGTCTTCCTTCAGCGAGAGGGGCAAGATGGTCTATCATCGGCTGGCTGATCAGGGTTTGGATCAACCTAGAAAGGGAAAAAAAACAGAAACAAAAACCTCAAAACCAAGTTAACTGATAGCAGTTTAGTAAAAATGTAGCAAACAGGCTAATATTTTGAATGCTGTAATCAGAAATCTGATTACATTGAGAAATGTAATCAGAATGAACATAAAGAGCTTGTATGCGGAAGAAAGAGGATTAGTATCATTTATGAAGCACTTGCTATTCAATTACTAGATTAACAATTACATTTGTAGAGGTATGCCAGGATAGTTTTATTTGACAAAAGCTAAGGGTAATATTTTATCAGATAACACGAGCTTTATTCAGCACTTAATAGAACTTAAGACTTAAATATATAATGGACAACATTTTCATAGCGATGCTAAGTTTCCATTTCATCCTGTTACAAAAAAGTCAACTGATGTTTTCCCTAGGCTTTGGGAAGAATGTAGTTGTGTAAACAATGTTCTTGGTGTTTATTTGAGGTGATAGCTCAGAGCCTAAAGCCCCAGAGAGGGCCTAGGAATAAATACAGTGTGTATCAAGAAATAAGAATGATGAATCCAAATGCTCAACAGACATCCCATTTTGCCACTTTCTGTAGTGACTTTCATATGCACTTAACACTTTTTTTTCTTTTTAATGATTATCCTTTAAAGAAAAAAATATTCAAAATAGCTTTAATATAATCGAGAAAACCTCCTCCATCCCCAATGTGGGTAGATGTTAAACAATTAAATCACATCCTGAACCAATTTAGGCTTTTAAAAGTTTTACATTCTTTCAATTAGCTTTAGTTCATTTTAAAAGAAGGTAGAATTTTATGACAAATTGCTTAAAAGTGGATACTTAAGACTGCCATTGTTAAAAATGCCTGTTGTATAACTAAGACGTCTCAGATCAAATCACAAACGAGGAACTTAATAACCAAGACAGAAATGTCAAAATAAAAATGTAGTGAAAGTATTTTTAACAAGTGGGAGGATACTTTTAGCATCTAATGAAAAATTTCATTCATGAACTGAAATAGTGAGACTGAAAAACTATGTCCAAACAAGAATTTGCAGAGAACAGAACAGGTTTTGGAACATCCTATAATCAGTGAATACAGTGGATTTCATATTAATCACATCCAAAGGAAAATTGACTCTTCTAGTCATGGTATTAAGGGGAAAAAAAAGCAACTTGTTGAAGAGTGAAATAATCCTTTTGTATCTTTCTTGGGAGTAGTATTTCACTGCAAAATAGCTGTCTAAACTATAGCAACCAAAAAGCAAAAGCTGATTTCCAGTGATTTAAAGTTATCTGGTAATATATTGTTATCAAGGCCAATTCTAAAAGTCTCTTACAATGCATGTTACATATATGTATATATTCTGATGTATCCTGAAATTGCTGGATTTCTCCCCAACTCCTTTCCTTTGCATGTATTTTTCTTCCTGCCTGGAATATCCTACATTTTGAGAAAACTTACTCTTTAAGAATCAGCTTAACTATCACCTTCCTAGGGAAGCCCCTCCTGATTCTCAAGACCCAATAAGCTGCTCCTCAAATGAACTGTGCATTCCTATCACGTTGTTATGTAATATTTTGCTTCTAAGTTTTTTCTCACCAGTCTGTACACTTCTCCCAAATAAGGGCCATGTTTTATTCATATAAGTGCTTAGTTACTTGAAACGAATAAAAATAATCTAACCATGTAGGAACGCTGTTTAAGTACGTTACTGCAAATGTTATTTTCCCCATCACTGAGAATGCTTAAATACGAAAATTAAAAAGGATGACGAGTAAGATAAATTCTAGCTATGTAATCAGTGGTTGCAAATGCCAGTTCTACAGATGCTTTAAAATATTTATTCCTTTAACTGGCATGTTACAAGCATGAGGTTAGATCATTATCTTTATTTAGCCAATAATATAAGACTGACTGCTGGGTCAGTCTTTGTATTAAATATTGACAATCTTAATCTAACTTTTAATCTGTTGTTCAAAATTATTTATTTCTCTCTTACCATGATAATCAAAACCTAACTGTATTTTCAGAAACTCTGCAGTACTGCTTACTAAGAGTTAGCCCATTTTGTAATTTATGAGGGTGTGTGTGATGCTTACCTCTGAATAAAGGGGTGGAGGCAAGAAACGAAACTCTTGAATATATGCAAACAGTGGTCCTTGAAGTGCTCTCTCAAAGTCATCACAAGCACTCCCTGGTGCAAGATTGTTCCGTCTTTGTTCCTCTGTTACCACTTCTGCATAGCTGGGTGGTGCTGAAGGAAAAAGATACACGCAATTCGAACAGCATGTTCTTATGCATGTCAAAATACACAGAATAGAAGGTATTAAAAAGGAATGTCAAAGTAAAATGATAATAGTCTCTCTTGTAATTAAAACTAGGGAGATATACATTTTAAATCTAACACTAGGGGCACACCCCACTCTTCAATACAGACAAATTTTATCTAATTGTAAAATATCAGAAGCAAAATTATTTTCTTGCAAATACCAGATTAAGCTTAGATATGCATTATCAAATTATTACCTTCAGGTCTTTCAGGTAGGGATAAACCAAGCCAGTTCATATTCATGCTACACTGACTGCTTACACTTGAGGTTCTGCTTCCAAATGGATGTAAAGGAATGGTACCAATGACAAGTGGCAAATTAAGAAATAAATCCATAGCCCCAGGAATATCCACATATACCTAGACAATAAAAAGAAATGTTAGGTTTAGAATCCCAAGCACTATCTCTTTTTTAAGAACAAATAACCCAATCTATTGTCATCTGAGGTCCTCATCTACTTCATTTTTTAATGAAATACTTGAAAAGTTTCTCCATTATGTACACTATTATATGGTACACTGACCTCAGGTAAAATGAGTAATTATAGTCCAAGTTATATAAAGAATTACATGTAACTATATATATATTATATGGAATAACAAAATCATATTCTAGATGTAAGACAAAAATGATACCCTTATGACATTAAAACTTCAGAAAACATCCACTCCAAACCCTTAAATCTGGACGTACCATTAGTGAATATTCCACACGGATTATACTACAGTCGAGGATGGAGGGAGAGACTGGTGGAATTTTCAGCAACTTGCCATTCCACGTCTCTGTCTTTCCAGATGATAAGGATTCCCCACGCAAGTTAGCCACAAGCTGTTTGACTTCCTTCATTTTCCCTTTGGCATAGAAGGCCTGTGTTTGGTAAATGGCTGCCTTTGGCACCACCATTCGGGAAGAGCAGTTTTCAATCTCAGCAAATATCTGAATTGATTCACCTACAGGGAAAAAAAAAAAAAAAAATATATATATATATATATATCTACTGTTAAAAAACAACCAACCAACCAACCCCCAAACAGATGTAGATTCTTGGACTAAAGTTTGAAAGTTCAATGAACTATACGGATTAAGAAGCCACCCTAAGAACAGCAAGCAACTTCTAAAAATCAACTACACATTGACGGTAGCTATTTAAAAAACAAGACTACACCCCAATTTACAAAAGAAAACTGGATAAGCACAATTTATGACAGTTTACCAAAGAATACTGTATCATCTTTGCATTTAGTAGGAAAAAATATAAATTCATGCACAAAAGTTAAAAGAAGAAAGATCAGTCTTGATGGGAGTCCACCTCATACGTACCTGGCGTATAGCCCTTCCTTTCGATCTTGGCACTTAAGGATATGGGGCCTGAGGTACAGAACCAGCAACAGAGAGTTTTTTCTTTTGTGCCTGCTTGGGGTGACTGTAAGATATAAATTTAGAGAAAAAGATCAAGATATGAATTGAGACAGGAATAAAATTTTTAAAATACAATCCTCAACTCCTGAATAATTTAACATTAAAAGCAGTGTTGCTTTTCTGTAGCAAATATACTTTCCCACCAACTGACAGCTTTTGATTTATACTGGTATTATACAAGTTTCCATTCAATTAAAGAAAAAAGGGCTTAACATATTTCATAAACATAGTTTTAGCACACACTACATACACAGTAATTAAAAACCAATTAAAAAAAAAAAAACAGGAAAAAACCAAACAAAAAAACCCTTTCCACATTCTATTTAAACTGCCTTAAAAAAAAAAAAAAAAAAAAGGCAGTTTGGAAAGCAACTTGGTTATAATCTCAAATGATAACATCTTTCTTTGAGAAATGTAAAACCCAGAATGTAAAAAAAAAGAAAATTCATTTTTAAGATTGATTCTTATTTGTGTAAAGATGTTACTATTTGTTTAAACCAAGTAAAGTTTTTGAATTCAAATTTGAAGCTTGTGAAAAAATGCAATTGAAAAAGATTTTCTTTAAAACAGAATTTAAGTTTTTTCATGAAAATAATAATCTCTCCATGATTTGACAACTATCCCTATATTGGAGTAATGCAATGCAGTACAAATTTTACATTATAATATTTTTAAGTTAAGTGATATTGTTAATAGTAATAACTGATATTACTGTTCCTTTTCCACTAAAAGTATCCAGGGAACAGATTTATTTTTGTTACTGTTGTTATCTTCTGAGTTAAGAGATATTTCATACCAAATATTGGTCTTATTTTAAATATTTAAAGTTATTACAATATCATAAAATATGAGCATATTCTGCATTAATTGGTATTGCTCTTCACTGTAGTTTGGAAAATATTTACGTAATTTAAAAATAAAGTTACTATTTATAAATGGTAAAGAATACATAGAGTAGGTGATTATTCTTTAGTATTTATATGCCAAAAACAGAGAAGGAAGAATTCAGTCAATTCTTACCAGTAATGAAGGAGTGTTGATATCTATATGCTCAAAGACTGTAAATTCCTTCTTTAATTTTACTGGTAGAAGCCAAGGCCTGTGCAATTCGGCTTTCACCCAATAGCGCACACTGCCATGTCGGCCTTCGAATGAGGTAGCAAGTGGTCTGTGCAGAATATAAAGATCATATATTAATCTTACACCTCTTTTTAATTAGTTATACAGTAGGTCAGCGTAGAAGTGTTAATATGTTTACACACCAATGAGGTATCGAAGGCATNGTGCAATTCGGCTTTCACCCAATAGCGCACACTGCCATGTCGGCCTTCGAATGAGGTAGCAAGTGGTCTGTGCAGAATATAAAGATCATATATTAATCTTACACCTCTTTTTAATTAGTTATACAGTAGGTCAGCGTAGAAGTGTTAATATGTTTACACACCAATGAGGTATCGAAGGCATAATTTGTATTTCCAAAGGGATAAGTCGTGGGGTGGGGGGGAATTATCCAAATAATAAAATAGATAATTGTCAAATATTGCAGAAATTTGGTTAAAAAAAGCCAGACGAATACAACTGCTTTAAACTAAGAAGAGGCTACTTTTAATGCTGGTGGCAAAATTATCAAAGTCTGGAAATAAATAGTTTTTGAAAAGGTCAAGACTTTAGCTTAAAAATAAAATTAAGAATGGTTTAACTATTTCTCTTGAGAAATTCTAGACTCTGGTTAAACATTCAGACCAAACTCCCTACAGTGTTCCATTTTTCATTAGCTAAAAATTACTATTTCCTATTATAGCAACTAATTAAGATCCAGAAAAGGTCTGGAATAGTCATTATGGCTTCAAAAGCTTTTTACATTTCATTAAGTCCACTGATCTCTTAAAAAATGCTTTCCATTTCCTAATTTTGGCCATATTTTCTAACTACATTATAATAGACTTGAAAAAGAATTTCTTCTGTTGACCTGTTATCAAAAGAATCAGACATTCTTCCCAATTCTCTGATTTTATTACTTGTGGAAGATTTTATTTTAATGAATTTAGTCTCCTTTTCATAATTTCATCAGAAAAATGCACAAGGTTCATTTATTTACAAGGTAGAGTGCTAGTTTTTTTGAGGAGTAGTGGTGTTTACTTTTTGTTTTACATTTTAGACTTCTGCATTAATTTGTATAGCACAGAGAAATAAGATGCAGGATCTATTCAAGACTTCTACAGTTTATTTTAAATGACTGTGGCTTATTGAAAGAATTAAAATATATATTTATATTAAATTACCTTCATCCTTTGAAAATACTCAGGCCTAATTGTATTAGCCCTATTGTATTTACAAACTTAAAATATTTCTTTTAGAAAGTAATTAGGGTATTATATTAAAAATGTTCTTAAGCAATATGATACTCTGAAAAATACTCCTTATGAACTCTATCCACATATAATAAGTACCAGAATTAAAGAACACACAGAATTATGTATATTTGCCACTTGACAAGATCTTCTGTAATGCAAGTTTATCTTTCAGAACAAACATTACAAGTACTACTTTGCATGCTTTAGTATCTGTTAAGGCATTATTTTAAAAACTGCTTTGTATAATTTCCTCTAATACCTTATTATTACATTATGAATATTTTACTTTCCTTCTTTCTTTCATACTGTATTCCAGGCCTTACATTAAGATATCTGATTGACATTTCCTTTTAAGTCTAGGTCACAATATCTCTTGTGTGACATTCTCAATAGCTCCTTGCACAGAAGCTAATGAATTCATATCATAAACACAATTACTTCTAAAGTTAGGATATTCTTAATTATTCTGACCTTCTTAGTGTTGGTAAGCATGGGTAGAAAGGACAGAACACTTTTTATGAACTACTAAATGACAGACTTGATATGCTCTTTTTTTCAGCTAATGCTGATGGTGAACTATTAAGTGCTTACCATTTGACTAGCACCTTCCAATTCATTCACTTAAAATGAAATACTTTTAAACATCATACAAATCCTGAGACAGAGTATTAAGAATTGAGGTTTGCTTTCTATAATTTTGCCACTCTAGAATAAAAAATAGCTTCTTTTTTTNTTTTTTTTTTTTTTAAAGTCCAGTGCCTTGTAGGCAGGGTGGAAATGACCCAGTCGAGACTTTAAAAGAGATTGCAATAAGGAGCAAGGAAGAGAAGCATCTATAATTTAATCATTTTATTTTGCTTTCTCCTCCACTGCTTTCTCTTCCATCTCTTAATTCGATACCAATGAAAAACAACCAAGATGTTTGCTTGATGACACCAGGGGAAAAAAGGTTTGACCACTTCCTCGAAGGAAGAAGCCATCCTTTTTTTGAGACACCACCTACAGCTAGATTTGCAGGGTATGACATGATTGTAACTCCTGTGTCCAGAGGGTTAAGAATAGGATTTGGCCTAAAAAAGTATCACCTTATAAAAGGCAGCATGATATGGTGTTTTAGCTGACATAATGTTTATAGCAGCATTGAAAAATCTTTGTTAGAAGTTAGTGAAGCCCAGAGGATGGTTTTTTAAAAAGAATGATTTGTTATATAACTAGGACTTAATTCTGTGAAGCTTTAATTTTGATTTTCGGGTTTGGAGTGTTCAACATAATTCGCATAATCTTAAGGACAAGTACATTTGCCTCTTTATTGAGAATGTTTTGATAACAAATTGAAGTGCTTTCCTGTATCACATTGGGAAGCAAGGCTTAACAGCCTAAAACCATCTAGATTGTATGGAATCAATGAAATTACCTGTAAGAGAGAAATGGGGAGAAAAGAATATGAATCTCAAATTATGTATACATAACCAGATACCCTTTGGGAGATTTTTGAGTGTGAGTAAACTGCTTTAAATCATTTTGTGCAGTGTATTCAGATAGGATGAAGCTCTAAATTATGACCCATTGAGCTCATTGGTCTTGTTTTTTTTTTTTTATTTTTTATCCAGAAACTAAGTTTTATTTGTTGCCTTTAGGTGAAAGGCAGCGTTTTGGAGTCAAGAGCATTATATAAATTGCTTACATGGAATATAAATATGCAAACTATTTTGACAGTTAAAGGGCTGGACATTTATCTCTGATAGAGCTTAGATGGTTTTGCTTAAAACTATGAATTCGTGTATTTCAGTGGTGGTAAGGGGGAATAGTCTTTTTTCCCTCTTAGATGACACCTGGTGGCTTTTCTAGTTGTTCAAATACTTGGGATCTTGTACAGGCCTTGATAACTGATGCTATTTGGATTTTTCTTGCCACCTAGTGGTAAAAGTGGTGAATTTGTGTCAGTTTAGCAGTAAGGTCAAACTATATAGTGTTCAGATGACTTTGGGCGGGGATTTAAAAGTCAAGTTTATGGTGAGGCCTTTACTATCAAAGTTATTTTAAATTATTAAGGGCCAGTGAGCAATGGTTGAATTCTAAAGAACTTTTAGTAAAATTTCTCCTTTACTAAAACCTCTTTACTCTTTACTAAAATCTCTTTAGTAAGTTGGAGTATAATTTATTTCTGAAAAAATAAGTCAGCTGTTTAAATTAAGACAGCTAGAATTCCATTTAACCAAAAAGAATTCTGAAGAGATTTACTTGTATTTTGGAAAATTGTTTTAGCCCATTAAATGATTCAGTCCTGTCATTATATTACATTATTCCTTCTGTCTGAAGCTTTTAGGATATTATAAATCATTCTCGTCTTTATTTTTCTACTTCTCTGTTTTCTTTTTACAATGTCTTCCTAAACGCTTTAGTAACTGACAAGTTGCCAAGAGATTCTTATCCTCTATCACTCTGACTCAAGACTCTAGTCACTTACCCTAATTATAACCATTCTTCTCTTTGGATTCAGTCATGTGATTGATTATTAAACACCTAAACTTGAGTTTCTTTTTGCATTTTGTTTTCCTCCTCCTGTTTATTCAAGCTATGAATCCATTGGAACAAACAGCAAATGAGCAACACTGGCGCTTCTTAATCCCTGCTTGTGTTCTCATTGCTGTGAAAACACTTGAACTAAGTTTTAAATGTTTTGTCTCCTGACTTTTATAACCACCCCCTTTTAAGACCCCTATCTCAATATCTACCCTTTGGACAGCTTGAAATGTTGTACTGTAGCCATTGTCTCAGGCTTCTGGACTTGCTACACTGGGCCCTAATTGTATTTTGTGTTACATTTAAGCTATCCATCTTTACCATCAAGACTCTTTCCTACTGCACCCCTGCCAGCGTCTCATATGCCATCTCTACTCTGCTAACTCTCTATACTCCTGTCAAGTGCATCTTCTGTTGGCATTGTTAACTTGTCTCACTGTTGCCAAAATAGAGTTACAGACTGCTTTTCTGTGCCCAGAAAGACATCCCACTGCTATGTTGTCTTCTTTCTCTTCCTCTAACTCCTCTACTAGATTCACTCAGAACAGCTGAATAAAATTCTGACTAGGCAGAATGACCAGTTCCTCCTCCCCTTTTTATAGCTTCTTCAGAAATTGTATAGGAATCTCTTCTTATGGTATTTGTTTCTTGGATTTTTTTTTTTTTTTTTTGGTCTGGCTTCATGGCATGTGGGATCTTAGTTCTCTGACCAGGGACTGAACCTGTGTGCCCTGAATTGGAAGCATAGAGTCTTAACCACTGGACCACCAGGGAAGTCCCTTCTTGGATTTTAAATTCCTTGGCTATTCCACATTACTATGTAAAGTTTGAAAGTCAAGCTCAACAACTCTGTCAATAATAGACAAATGACAATTGCTTTTAAGATAATATTGAGGCCATATGTCAAAATTACTGCAGAGTCTGGAGTTTTCCATGTATAATATCAAATTCTGAGTATCATTAAAAGCAAGACATCTCAAACAAAAGTCTTGTGGTGTGGTTGTAAGAAAAACTATATCAGCCATCAGAACCTGTTTCTTAAGGAGAAATATGAAATCCATGCTTACTCCTTATTTTAACTAACACCTGACAGGCTTGAGTGCTGTAGAACTAAGGGAGATTCTGTTTGTTTTTTGAGTCTTAACTGTGCATTTCAAGATTTTGCAGCTGTGGCTTAACTCTAACATCTTCAGGCTGCAACAAAATTGACTTTGATGTGGAGATTAGAGGTAAGATTTGCTATACATAGTATTAGCAAAATGAGTAAGATTTGCTTTTCATATTGGTTAATTATATGGGATGTTTGTTACATTCTTTTTACTTAATAAATGTCTTTTGGATTTTGTGATAAAATTGAGTACCAAATTTGGTTTCTGTTTGCCATCATTAAGAAATAGTGTAATACGTATTATGTGAATGCCATTTAATCTTATTTTTGATTTAATGTAAAATCATTCATAAGTATTCTATTCACCCAGAGATGCCACTGTTAACATTTTGGTACATTTCCATCTAGCTGTACATCTAAAAAAAAGTGTTACTAGTTAAGCAATTACAGTGCTTCTATTAAGTACAATTTTTAAACTTTAAAAAGAAGGAACATAAGTGTTAGGTATGGAAAGCAAAGAAAGAAAGTGAAGTTGTTCAGTCATGTCCGACTCTGCAACTCCATGGATTGTAGCCTACCAGGCTTCTCTGTCCATGGGATTTTCCAGGCAAGAGTACTGAAGTGGGTTGCACTTTCCTTCTCCAAGTGTTAGGTATACAGCATAATAATTCAACATCCGTGCACACTGCAAAATAATTTCTACCACAAGTCTAATTACCATTCATCACCATTCCCTTCCCTCTGTTAAGATCATATCTGATCTTATCTCTGTATCTGAATTTATTTTTTGCTTGATTTTTTTGTTCACTTGTTTTTTCTTTTTATAATCCACATATGAGTGAAACCGTAAGATATTTGTTTTTCTTCGTTTGACTTATTTCACTTGACTTCCCAGGTGGCTCAGTGGTAAAGAACCTTCCTGCTAATGCAGGAGACTTGCAGGAGATGCAGGTTTGCTCCCTGGCTTGGGAAGATCCCCTGGAGAAAGAAATGGCAGCCCACTTTAGTATTCTTGCCTAGAGAATCCCAAGGACAGAGGGGCCCAGTGGGCTCCAGTCCATGGGGTCACAAAGAGTTGGACATAGCTGAGCACGCCCAGCACACATTTCACTTAGCATAATATTCTCCAGGTTCGTTCAGACAGGGAACATGATATTCTATGTCATTGCAGATAGCTGAATTCATTCTCATATAGCTAATTATACAGTTTCTATGTATAATACACATTTATCCATTCATCCATCTATGGACACTTAGGTTGTATTCATATTTTGACTATTATAAACAATGCTGCGGTGAACATCAGGGTACACGTATGTTTTCATATTAGTAGAACAGCTGAGTCATACAGTAGTTCTATTCTTAGTTTTTTGAGGAATCTCCCTCCTGTTTTCCACTGTGGCTGCACCAGTTTACAGTTCCAGCAATAGTGTATGAGGTTTCCCTTTTCTCTGTGTCCTCTAACATTTGTTATTTTGTGTCTCTTTGATAATAGCCATACTGATGGGTGTGAGGTGATATCTCATTGTGGTTTTTGTTTGCATTTCTTGATAGTGATGTTGAACATCTTTTTGTCTGACTGTTGGCCATCTGTATGTCTTCTTTGGAAAAATATCTATTTAGATCCTCTGCCCATTTTTTTAATCAGGTTGCTTGTTTTTTTGTTGTTGTTGAGTTCAGTAGAATATTTTGACAACAGATTTGATTAGTGGCTCCAAGAGTATAGTCTGCTTGCTTGCTAAATTAGATGAGTTGAAAAGTTTATTGATCCAGGCTCATGTGGCATCAGGCCTAAAAGAAGGATCAGAAATGGTAAATTTCTTTTCTGAGCTATTTTATGATTTTTGAGCAGGCACATCATTATGTAACGAGGATAAAGGAATTCTAATTATAATAACTAATATTTTCTGATGGATGTTGAGTTTTAGTGGCAATGTATTAACTGAAAGGAACCAGTTCTCCATTTTTTTTTTNTTCACAGTTATGAAATCCAAAAGGCTTTTAAATGTCATATTCAATGTTTAATCTGTCAGTGTAGGACTCATTAATTGTTTTTGTTGAATTATTCTTTTTTTATTTCAGTAGGGCTTTCTTTCCCAAAATAATGTTTAGTTATTAATAAACAACTCTTTAAGTGATTGAAAACATTGTTTTCCACAAATTTATACATCTGGCCCCCAAATATGTTTAAAGTGTATATATGCACTATATTTGCTATACTACGTATATGAAGAATTTGCTATGGGAACTTGTCTATACTCACTAGAACAGAGAGGAAAGAAATATCTCCTTCTTGAGAAGAGCTAATCATTTTTGGTGTTATCTCATTTCCCAGATGGAGAAGGCAATGGCAACCCACTCCAGTACTCTTGGCCGGAGAATCCCACAGACGGAGGAGCCTGGTAGGCTGCAGTCCATGGGGTTGCTAAGAGTAGGACACGACTGAGCGGCTTCACTTTCACTTTTCACTTTTACGCATTGGAAAAGGAAATGGCAACCCACTCCAGTGTTCTTGCCTGGAGAATCCCAGGGACGGGGGAGCCTGGTGGGCTGCCATCTGTGGGGTCGCACAGAGTCAGACACGACTGAAGCGACTAGCAGCAGCAGCATTTCCCAGAAGATAACTTTCTGTAAGGACATGTGTTCTCTTTAAAAAAAAAAAAGAAAGAAATAAAGAGAACTTTATCATAGAGACTTGTTATATTTGTGTTAAGAAATAATCTTGCTCAAGAGTAACTTGCTCAAGGTCGCACTCTCAGGAGCAGAGTTATCTGTACAGAAATAACAGTTTAAAAGGTAGTATAAACAGGTATACTAGACATGTATGCAATAGAAAGAGTTGCTAATAGGATTAGTATAGTGTTAGGGAGCATCTAGCAAAGGTAGTGAATTCTGATCCAGTGCTTAGGCAGAACTTTCCAGAAGAGTTGAGATGCACTAGCGAGGAGAAGAAAATTGGGCGAGTGCTTAATGATCAGGCTACGGAAGTAAACAGAGGCCAGATTTCCAGAGCCTCACAGTGAGAACGTGTTTACATATGTCATTGTTGGGGCTTCCTAGCTGGGCTAGTGGTAAAGAACTCATCTGCCAATACAGTTGTTCATTTGCTAACTTGTGTCTGTCTCTGTGCAACCCCATGGACTGCAGCAGGCCAGGCTTCCCTGTCCTTCACTATCTCCCAGAGTTTTCTCAAACTCATGTCCTTTGAATCAGTGACACTATCCAACCGTTTCATCTTTTGTCATCCTCTTCTCCTGCCTTCAGTCTTGCCCAGCATCAGGGTCTTTTCCAGTGAGTCAGCTCTTTGCATCAGGTAGTCAAAGTATTGGAGCTTCAGCATCAGTCCTTCCAATGGATATTCAGGGTTGATTTTCTCTAGGATTGACAACTTTAATCTCCTTGCAGTCTTAAGGGACTCTCAGGATTCTTCTCCAGCACCATAATTTGAAAGCATCAGTTTTTCAGCGCTCAGCCTTTTCTTCTTTATGGTCCAACTCTCCCATCCATACTCGGAAAAACCAGAGCTTTGACTATACAGACCTTTGTTGCCAAAGTGATGTCTCTGCTTTTTAACATGCTGTCTAGGTTTGTGATAGCTTTTCTTCCAAGGAGCAAGTGTCTTTTAATTTCATGCCTGCAGTCACTGTCCACAGTGATTCTGGAGTCCAAGAAAATAAAGTCTG
Organism: Neotragus moschatus; assembly: GCA_006410615.1. Classification (NCBI taxonomy): domain Eukaryota; kingdom Metazoa; phylum Chordata; class Mammalia; order Artiodactyla; family Bovidae; genus Neotragus; species Neotragus moschatus. The sequence goes on along the minus strand of SJYA01001035.1, from coordinate 10,366 downwards.
TCACTGTTCCCATATTTTCCCCATCTATTTGCTGTGAAGTGATGGGATCAGATGCCAAGATCTTTGTTTTTTGAATGTTGAGTTTTAAGGCAGCTTTTTCACTGTACTCTTTCACCTTCATCAAAATGCTCTTTAATTCCTCTTCACTTTCTGCAAAGAGTTGGACACAACTGAGCACACACACAGTATTGATTGTCCTGGTTGGGACACTTGAGAATGAAAAGGCCACTAATGTCTGTTTCAATACAACAGAAATGAAAACCACTCTGGGCAAACCAGGATGTATAATAACATAGGGAATTTGGACTTTAGGAGGAATAAAGAGTACCTAAGGGTTTTTAAGGAAAAATAACGTGATCAGATTTGTGTTTGAGTGATAGAATAACTCAGACTGATGTGTGGGAAATGCATTGGAGGAAGTTTGAGATTATTTTAGGAGACTGTTTAGTAATGCAGGAGAGTGAGGATGCTGGCCAGAAATCATAGTAGTAGAGAGAAGTGAATAAGTTCAAGATATACTCAGGGTGTAGAATCACTGGAGCTTGATGTTTGATTGGATGTGGGTTGAGTGGGAGACATTAATTGGACATGTAATTGAGGGAAGCAGAGTCAAGGATGACACTAGCTTAGTCAACTTGATTAATGAATGGTGCAGTCATTTACTGAGATGAGGAACATGAGAAGGACTAAGGATGCAATGAATTTGTATTTTAGTTTTATATTTGTTCATTTAAAATTTCTTTGATTTTTACAGTTTTGAAGCAATGAAAAATTGATAAGAGCATTTCCAGGCACAGAAAAGTACGAAGACTTTCTTTCCTGAACCATTGTAAGTAATTTGTCTGTATGCTGCTCCACTACCCCTAAATCCTTTAGTATGTGTTTCCTCTAAGTAAGGACTTTTGCCTATATAACCATAACACAACTTTGGAAATCAGGTCATTGACATTCTACATTGACTACCATCAAATCCCAATCAGGTTTGTTGTCTTAATACTATACTTCAGAACAAAAAGATACAGTTCAGAATCACCTGTTGTGTATAGTTGTCATGACTTTTTAGTGTCCTTCAGTTGTGAGTGGCAGCACAATCCTTTCCTGGTCTTTAATGACCTTGACATTATGAAAATTATAGATCAGTTATTTTATGGACTGTACCTCTGGGCCTTTTCCATTCTGGGTTCTAGAAGAGAATTAAGCTCTAATATCCTAAAGCATCTGTTATATGAAAAAATTAACCTCTCAATACACTAAAGCAGTTATGAACTGTTCTTGAGAGAGTTGAGGAAATAGTATGTTTAGCAGCTTAAAACAGCTAAATTATTAGATTTTGACAGAAATACCTCAAAAGTGCTGCTGTTTTCTTCTCACTGAATCCTGTTAGATGATAAACAATTTTGATTTGTCCCATTACTAACAGATACTTGATTAAGGATGTGTTTGTCAAGATTCTCAGCAATTCAGTTTTTTTTCTTTGGGCAGTTAATATTTTCTGGGGAAGTTCTTTGAGAGCTTACATGTATATCATTGGTCATTAAGCTTTCAATATACACATTTATAGTTCTTTGTTGTTTCTCAGTCGTGTCTGACTATTTGCGACCCCATAGACTGCAGCACACCAAGCTTCCCTTCCTTCACCATCTCCCGGAGCTTGCTCAAACTCATGTCCATTGAGTCGGTGATGCCATCCAGCCATCTCATTGTCTGTCGTCCCCTTCTCCTCCTGCCTTCAGTCTTTCCCAGCATTAGAGTCTTTCCAGTGAGTCAGTTCTTCGCATCAGGTGGCCAAAGTATTGGAGTTTCAGCTTCAGCATCAGTCCTTCCAATAAATATTCAGAGTTGATTACCTTTAGAATTCACTGGTTTGATCTCCTTGCAGTCCAAGGGACTCTCAAGAGTCTTCTCCAACACCACAGTTCAGTCATAGTTCTACTGAGCCTTAATTCATTACTATCATTATTTATCTTGATGTTCACATTGTTCCCAATTTAGCTAGTGGAAACTCTTTCCAGGTAGCTTGTGTGTCTCTTGCATTTTTCTGTCACTTTTTGACTACTTTCTTTCTGGCACAAGATATTAACAAGTTCATCTTGTACTTTCCCTCCCCTAGCTCTGGAATTAGCTGTTTTAGACCTGAGTCTTTTTAGTAGAGAATAATATTTAGAAGACAGGATCTGTGCATTAGGTATGCTCTTTGCTTTTGGAATATGGTACTTGAAGCCTGTCTCAGTGAAGAGGTTAGGATAAATATGCGTGTATATAGGAATGTACACATACACCTTTGTGTTTTATCTGTCTGCCTGGCCATGAATGTAGACTGATAGCATTAGTTCTAATTTCGCACCTCAGAGTTTCTTCTAATTTTTTTCCTTTCCATATATGGTACCCCCCTTTGACACCGAGAAATGTGGCTCCCATTGGCTTTCTTAGATTTGCTTGTTTATTCATTCTCCCTGTATGTAATGAATCTCTCTGCTGCCATCCCTTCTCTCATATAAGTGTTCTCTTCTGCATGGGCTCAGACATCCAGCATCAGACTGCCTCTCTGCATAGCTGCATAGCTGTATCCTCACCCTACAGGCTTGGCCTCTCCACACTGGACTGACATTTGTGTGATGTTGTCTTCCTCCTGTACCAAGTGGGGTCTGACTCACATACTGCTCCTATTGTTTCCTCCTTCTATGCCCTTCCTTCCACAAGCAGGGCATATATAGGACGATTTGAATTTAGTTGTGAGTGAGTAGAGAAAGGACAGTAGCTGAAAGGTGACTCATTCAGGAAAGAATTGTTTTTTGTAAGATGCCCATTTAGAGGGCATCTCCATTTGGAGGGTGAGAAGAGACAGAGATAATTGACAAAGCTACTTCTCTCAGAAGGTAGAAAAGAATAGGATCTAGAGCATAATCCTAAGGATTAAAGTACAAGACTCTTTTTCCACTCCAGCAGAGAATGGGAGGGAAGAATGGGTTTAATACAGATTTCTTTGAGAGTTTGCCACCTGGAAGAGGAGTGAATTTCCATCCTATGGCTTTTACTTTCTTTGTGTGGAAACTGTTGAGGAGTGATTTAGTTGGAGATTTGAGTAAAGTGGAGAGAGTTCTAAAATCATTGTAGAAAATGAGAACTGAAATGAGCAAAAACACGGAAGATTTCTGAATGGTATGGCAAATCGAATGAAGATACTAGCCTGAACAGTTGTAGTATTTTCTCAGCATTCCCAGTAATAGGAATGGAGAAGGTAGTTTTTATCAGTTAAATAGTTAAACAGAAAGACATGGTGAAAGTTGGAGATACAGACTAGAGAGAGGCTGACATGAAGGAAATAAATATTGAATCTTGAATAGTTCTTTTATAAAATTTATTGAAATATAGTCAATTTACAATGTTGTATTTTAGGTATACAGCAAAGTGATTCAATTTTTATATATATATATATATATATATGATTATGTAGATTTGAATTCTTTCCCATTATAGGTTATTATAAGATATTAAGCATAGTTTCCTGTGCTATATAGTATGTCCTTGTTAGATATCTAATTTTTAAAATAATTAATTTATTTATTTTTGGCTTTGATGAGTCTTGGTTGTGGCATGGAATTCGGGCTCTAGTTGCAGCTCTTAGACTCAGATGCTCCAAAGCATATGGGTCTGAGTTCCCTGACCAGGGATTGAACCTATGTCCCCTGCATTGCAGGGCAGATTCTCAACCACTGGACCACCAGGGAAGTCCCAGCTATTTATTTTATGTATTTGTTGTTCAGTTGCTAAGTTGTGTCTGATTCTTTGCAACCCCATGGACTGCAGCACGCAAGACTTCGCTGTCCTTAACTGTCTCCTGGAGTTTGCTTGAACTCGTGTCCATAAGTCAGTGATGCCATCCAACCATCTCATTCTTTGTCACCCCCTTCTCCTTCTACTCTGTCTTTCCCAGCATCAGGGTCTTTTCTAGTGAGTCAGCTCCTTGCATCAGGTGGCCAAAGTATTGGAGTTTCAGTTTTAGCATCAGTCCTTCCAGTGAATATTCAGGGTTGATTTCCTTTAGGATTGACTGGTTCCATCTCCTTGCTATCCAAGGGACTCTCAAAAGTCTTCTCCAGCTCCACAATTTGAACACATCAGTTCTTCTGCACTCAGCCTCATCTATGGTCCTGCTCTCCCATCTGTACATGACTACTGGAACAACCATAGCTTTGATTAGATGGACCTTAAAGTAATGTCTATGCTTTTTGATATGCTGTCTAGGCTTATGATAGCTTTTCTTCCAAGGAGCAAGCATATTTTAATTTCATGGCTGTGGTCACCATCCGCAGTGATTTTGAAGCCCAAGAAAATAAAATCTGCCACTCTTTGCTCATCTATTTACTATGAAGTAATGCACCTGGATGCCATGATCTTTGTTTTTTGAATGTTGAGCTTTAAGCTAGCCTTTTCAGTCTCCTTTTTCATCCTCATCAAGAGGCTCTTTAGTTCTTCTTAGCTTTTGCTGTTAGAGTGGTATCATCTGCATGTCTGAGGTTGTTGATATTTCTTCTGGCAATCTTGATTCTAGTTCATGATTTATCTAGCCTGGCATTTTACATGATGTACTTTGCATATAAGTTAAACAGGCAGGGTGACAATATATAGCCTTGATGTCCTCCTTTCACTATTTGGGATGCGGGTAGTTCCTCAAAAGAAGACAAATGTGCTGTTAAGAGAAGGAAGAGAGTGGATGCTGTGGTGGCAGAAATGTGTTTAGCAGTAGTAGATTGCTTGTGTGGTGTTAATTTATTTAGGATAAAGCATGATTTGGTACAGAAAGGAAGATGATAAATAACATATATTTTTTAACTTTTATGTTTCTTAATCACAAAAAATAAATCTACATTATAAAAAAAATTAAAACTATTGCCCTTTCCCACATCTTTAGTGACTGAATCAGTGAGCAAGATATAACAACAAAGTGGAGAAATTGATAGAAGGTGATAGATTGAATTGAAAATCATGGTTTGGACATTTTCTGTGGTTCAGGTCTGTCATGTACACTGTGGATATGAAACACATAATGAGACTTTGTTCTCTTGCTCATAAGTTAAAGTACAACACAGTACATTGAAAACTTTGAAGTCAATACCAAGGTTGGTTTTAATAAAAATGTCCACTTTTGGAAAAGACATAGGTAACTATTATATTCAACTTATACAATAAAATAAAATCTGTATGATTTTTTTTCTAAAATCTCTTTCCATGATCCCTATATTTATGAACTGACTTGTTTTCATTATCATTGTTCTTTTCATTGTCCATTATTCTTGAGACAGTGTGTAACCTTCTTCCTCTCAAAACAACCCCTCCCAGCCTACTTTCAAAAGTCAACATTTAAGTGTGAACAGTTTATTGAATAGACTGTACTTTGTGGATATTAACACAGTGATGTTTTTATTTTTCTCCAATCACAGTTCCCAGTAGTGCTATATAGAATCTCCCAAGACAGTTTCTTGGGTACATTGCACAACTTTCTCATCACTTTCCGTTATTAAAAAAACAAAGCCAAGCCATTCTAATTTCACTCCTGTGTAAAAATCCAATCTCGAATCTGATTCAAATATAATCCTTCCAGTTCCCTTTGCTATCATCTAACTCCTTTGGGTGGAGGGTGGAGGAAGGAAGGAAGAATATGAGAGATGGGCAGGGGGTGCCGTTAGAGATGAAGAGTGCTCCTCCCCACAAGACTGTGCCTGATTCTGTTGCTGCTTGTGGCCTCTGAGGATGTGGTAGTCTCCTCATAACTTTGTGCAATTTTTATAGTTGTTTAGCTTTACCTTGGGCTACCACATCACTGAGGATGACCTCCAGAGGGAGCACCTATGTCTTCCTGTAGTGTTGCCTTTGATCCACATCCCAACCATATTTCCTTTCTTCTCTATATTCCTTCCTAAGGTGTCAAGGGGTTCCCAGGTGGCCCTAGTGGTAAAGAACCTGCCTGCCAACACAGGAAATGTAAGAGATGCAGGTTCGATCCCTGGGTGAGGAAGATCCCCTGGAGAAGGGCATGGGAACCCATTCCAGTATTCTTGCCTGGAGAATCTACAGAGGAGTCTGGTGAGCTACAGTCCACAGGGTCACAAAGAATCAGATACGACTTAGTGACTTAGCATGCATGCACGCTAGGTGTCAAACATGTGAGTCCTTCTCTGCACCCTCTGAAAGTGAGGAAACCTGAAATAGATTGGAGACTTCCTTCCCTTCTCTTTAAGTTCTCTATAACATAGTCTCTTTTTATTCCTTTTCTGGGCTCAGCCAGCAAGTCCTTGTCCTTCAAAATCTCCAGAAAAGAAACAGGCACAATCTTTGGCATTCAGATATGTTCCCAAATTCCAGAAGACACAAGTCAAATTCTTCCCCACACTCCTTCATGAGACTCACTGCACTTTGAAGGCAGGCATCAGGTTGGTTCCGGACTCTGCAAGTCTTCAGCCAGAAAGCAGCGTTTCAATCTTTCCTCTTTGCCAGCACTCATATTCTGTGTTTCATTGAAATTCCTCACTCACTTGGCTTCAGGGGCTTGGTAGTTGGTAGTGGTTTAGTCTCTAAGTTGTGTCCAACTCTTGTAACCCCATGGAATGTAGCCTGCTAGACTCTTCTGTCCTTGGTCCATGGGATTTCCAGGCAAGAATACTGGAGTGAGTTGCCATTTCCTTCTCCAGCGGATCGTCCTGACCCAGAGATCAAACCCTGGTCTCCTGCATTGCAAGTGGATTCTCTACTGACTGAGTCACCAGGGAAAGCCTTCAGAGGCTTGAGGGGAAATATTTTTCTGCCCACCTAGGACTGAGATATCAGTTAGCAGGAGCAGAGATGGTTACTATGCCTCTGAGGATGCCCTTTGGGAGACTTTGGACCCTAGTAGTTGGAGAGGCCTTTAAAAGCATGAAATCTTTGTGCTTTTTTGTTAACACTTTTCAGTGAGAATAACTAATTTCAAGACAACAGAAAAATCCAATTCAACATTCTGTTATTATAAAACTAGAGTAAATAGTAACCTTGATTCTTAGTTGATACTGCAGTTTACAATGATAAGAAAAACATGGAGACTCTAGCCCATAAGTTATGGCAAACCAGATCTTTTCAATGCCTCAGATTTTTAGTTAGGTATGTTTAAAACAGCATCGATTTTCCAGTCATCAGAAAAACTACTTACAAATAATATTATAGTTGTTTTTTTCTGGCTTCCTATTGGAATATGGCAGGTGACAGTGAGGGAGAGGAGTTAGGCCTATTTTTAAATCATTGGTCAGTCAAAAATATAGCTCAGTGACAATGTTTATTTTTATTAGAAGGGCTTTCAATATAATAAGCAGAATCAGCATCAACTAAAAAAGAAATAGATCTTCATTTAAGACCTTTGAAAGACAATTTAAAAAATTTAAGTAGATGTTAAAATGTATTTGTTAATCTTGCACCTCATAGTCCCCTTAAGAGAGGTTTGAATATGGAAGTACTTTAGGTTCTGGCTTAAATATGAAGATGATTTTAAGCGTTCCCAGTGGCTAACAAATATAATGATAATCATTCCCAGAGTGATACTGAATTCAGACTTTCTCAGCTGAATTCTTTTCTGAGTGACAGTTCTGCTATCCCTATCTTTCTTGTTAAGAATTCAATAATGGACTAGGTTAATTAGAGATAGGTAATCTTACCTTATAGTAATCATCCTTCTGTCAGAATAAATTAACCTTTTTAGCTCCTATTTTCTGGAATTCCCAGCCTCTGTAGACTGTCTTCTCAAGGCGTTAAATAGCCTCATAAAACTTTAAGCTCATTTGAATTTAGAAATCCCCATCACTGATAGAATTATTAAACGTGATAATCAGAGATTTACTCTGAGATCATTGAAGGTAACCCTAATTGAGGCATGTCACAGCCTTGATCCTTCCTAGCTGTGTGATCTGGGGAGATTCCGTGATCATTTCTGGGTCTTCATTTCCTGACTTAGAGAATAAGGATAAGTTGTAGCCACTTCAACTTGTAGAAATCAAGTGGGAAAGCACCTCCAGTAGATTCTCAGAGCCCTGCTGAAATGTTTGAGATTGTGGGGATTGTTTTGAAATGTGATCAAGTCAGAGGACTTTACTTTCTCCTCTGTTGATGTTAACTGATCCCTGATATCATGGAGTCTTCCCCTGGCTCCCCTGTATCCTTGGCAGGGAGAAAAATAATGGTGAACAGTTGTGTGAAAGAGGATTCTCTCCACCTATGGTTCCCACAAGTCTTTGCTATATGTGTGGGCCAGGGACCAAATGTGTCAGTCCACAGAGACTAGAGCTCGTTGGGCCATCTATGCTAGAGATTCATGACACCTGCACTGAAAATTACCATGCCCCGAAAAAAATCTATTAACAATTTGTACATATAAGTTCCTCTGCTTTTATTTTTTAAAGGCAAAAAATTGCTGTGAATTTCATCAGAAGTAATTTGGGATCTATTCAAACATTTGGCTTTAATTAGGAAACAGGAAAATATGTCAAAACTAGATCCCATTTGGACAGTATTTGTTTATCCTTCTCATCTTGAGTTTAAGCCCCAAATCCTAGTTTTGACTAGTTTTTAAGTGTTTTCTTCAAATTTGGGCAGAGCCTTTGGCTTATTTAGATACAGATACAACTTAGTTCAGTGTTGGATAAGAAGGATGCTGGCCTATGCATATCAGCCCCTCAAAATGGAGAGCAGGAGAAAGTCACGGGGTATGTAATGCTGCCTGTGTGGACAGAGGGGCTCCACTAGTGGGTGAGTGAATTCTTCCTGAGGTGGAAGAAATGCCATTCCTTAGAGCGGCTCCTGAGCAAAGAATGGGTGTATTTTTAAAAAATGCTTTGATAAACTACTGGGGAATAGTTGTTAGTACTTGGGTTTCCACATAGAGCCCTTTGTTTTGGTCACTTCCCCAAAGAGTTGGTAAGCAGATTTGCAGGTAGAATTAAGAAGAGGGCTGAGTCTGGAAGTATTTATAAGGAGAATGGAATAAGAGATTCTGAGGAATGCTGGGGACAATGAGGAGCCAGTTTGTTGGACCCCTTAGAGAGGGAGTAAAGGAAAGCAGCCACTGGTTTAAGAAAGACATTGAAAAACAAGCATGTTTAATAAAGAGATTTTTTAAATTAATTTTTGAATAGAAGGTAGAAACACATGTTTCAACAGAAATATAAAAACATGGACCATAAAGTTTCATTAATAGCCTCGTCCCTTAGTGTTCACCTCTCTCTCCACCAGGAGACAGCCATTGCTTTTTTTTTTAATGTAAGCTTGCAAATTTATTTATATGCATAAAAGCAAATCTGCATATTGATTTTTAGCTTCCTCCTCTGCTTTTTTTTCAACACCAAATATAGGTTATTTCATTGTTTTGAACCTTAATTTTTTTTTCATTGTACTATATATTTTGATACTTCCCAGGTGGGTCAGTGGTAAAGAATCTACCTGCCAATGCAGGAGATGTGGGTTCAATCCTTGGGACAGGAAGATCTGGAGGAGGAAATGGCAACCCACTTCAGTATTCTTGCTTGGAAAATCCCATGGACACAGGAGCCTGGCAGGCTACAGTCCCTGGGGTCACAAAAAGTAAGACATGACTGAGCATGTGTGCACAACAACAAATATGTTTTACGCATCTTTCTTGTCACCACATAGAGAACTTCATGGTACTTTTTATTGTTCTGCTACATTCTATTTTATTAATGTGTCATAATTAATCTAACCTATTTGTGGGCATAGGTTATTTCTAATTGTTTGAATTTATAATATTGAATAAACTTATATAGAGCTTGGGGCTTCCCAGGTAGCATTAGTGGTAAAGAACCTGCCTGCCAATGCAGGGGACATAAGAGATGCAGTTTTGATTCCTGGATTGGGAAGATCCCCTGGAGAAGAAAATGGCAATCCACTCCTGTATTCATGCTTAGAGAATTCCTGGGACAGAGGAGCCTGGTGGGCTATAGTCCATGGGATTGCACAGAGTTGTACACAAATGAAGCAACTAGAGCCAGACATCCTGGAATGTGAAGTCAGGTGGGCCTTAGAAAACATCACTATGAACAAAGCTAGTGGAATTCCAGTTGAGCTATTTCAAATCCTGAAAGATGATGCTGTGAAAGTGCTGCACTCAATATGCCAGCAAATTTCCAAAACTCAGCAGTGGCCACAGGACTGGAAAAGGAAAGTTTTCATTCCAATCCCAAAGAAAGGCAATACCAAAGAATGCTCAAACTACCGCACTATTGCACTCATCTTACACGCTAGTAAAGTAATGCTCAAAATGCTCCAAGCCAGGCTTCAGCAATACGTGAACCCTGAACTTCCAGATGTTCAAGCTGGTTTTAGAAAAGGC
>SJYA01001034.1:321652-432667 GCA_006410615.1 Neotragus moschatus | reverse complement strand
TGTGTGTGTGTGTGTGTGTATATACACACACACACATATTTGAGATGTATATATAAGGTTGCTTCCCTGGTGGCTCAGTTGGTAAAGAATCATCCTGCAATGTGGGAGACCTGGATTCGATCCCTGGGTTGGGGAGATCCCCTGGAGAAGGGCATGGCAACCCACTCCAGCGTTATTACCTGGATAATCCCCATGGACAGACGAGCCTTGTTGGCTGCAGTCCATGGGGTCACAGAGTCGAACACGACTAAGCCATTAAGCACAGCACACATAAGGTCAAATTCCTTATTTGGGCTTTGTTTTAAATCGGGATAGAGATCCTGTTTTTCCATTAATTATAGAATTGTATCCCTTTGAATTTCTGAAGAGAAGAGTGAAAACATTGTTTTTTAATTCTTATTACACACACACACATACACACACATTACAAACTGGAGAAAGCAACATAAAAATACCTAATGCCTTTATAGCAGGAAATCTAGACAATGATGTTGAGCTCCATCCATATCTGTTGGTAATATAACGACCCAAGTGTTAGCAGAGAAGAAAGACAGAAGTCTTTTCCACCAAGATCACGTTGATTTTAAATGTCCTGTAACACTAGTGTCATTGTCTTCTTGGTACTTTCTTTTTCCCTCCTCCCTCCACCCACCCCTTCACCACTCTCATATTGACTTTTCAACATCATGAAGACATTTGGAAAGAATAAAATTTAAAATGATCTGCTCGATCTCCAGTGACATAACGAATCTTTGCTTACCTAACCTAGACCTTCATGAGGATTAAAGTACTGGGTTGGCCAAAAATTTTGTTCAGGTTTTTCTATAACATTTTATAGAGAAACCTAAACAAACTTTTTGGCCAACCCAGTAGATAAGCTAGGTGAAACAATTGCTGGTTTGTCTAGCATATAACAAATGCCCAATGAAATATGACTTTGGTCTTTTGTTATTAATAAATTGGCAGAGCAGTGATATGACCCTAAAAAACCTATGAGAGTCTATGGTAAATTTTCAGTACATATTAGGAATAGAGTAGTAGGGAGAGAGAAAATAATCCTAAAATTTAGAAGCCTTCTTCCTCACAGAGAACAACAAGTTCTATCATTAAAGACATGACTATTTAGAGACCTACATCCATTTACTTCCTGATAAAATTCTGGAGAGTTTTTTCTGGAGTATACATTCACTAAAATTAAGATATTGCAGTTTATGGTAATTTTTTTCTTATTTGGAAACAAGCAAAAAATAAGTTTTAAGATTGATTGCTGCCTTGTCCTTAAGTTTTGGTCTCTTTTTTAAGAGAGCAGTTTTTATCTGAAATTCAATGTCATCAGTATGAACTAGGTGCCAAAAAATTTGAAGTGTTAAAAATAACTTTAAAAATACTTGGATTTAAAATGTAAAACTGATATAAATCATATTCAAATTTTAGTACCATGGGTATTTTCGAGTATTTTGAAACAATCCATTTTAAAAAAGACGACGTGCTTCTTACTTGAGGGAAAATCTTTCACCAGCCAGTGTATCATAGGCACTCTGAGATGGCCTGTGGTCTGGAAATAGTGATATTTCCTCGTTTCTAAAAAGAGAGTATAGGATGGCAAATCATGAAGAAAACACAATTCTCTGTTGTGAAATCGGTAATATTTATACCTAATTCACAAAAAGTCCTTCTGTATTAATCATATCAAAAGGTAATTAATTATCAAGAGGCATTTTTGAGCTTAATTATTCGCAAAATGTTACCAGCGTCACATATAATGCATAGTGTACACATTATACCCTAACCTGAAATGGAAATGGAAATGAAAGTAGATTGAGCTAAAGTACCAATACACTGAATAAAACTAAGTCCTAGTCACTAAAAGGTGACATAATGAAATATTTTGGTTATTCTTGCAGGTGTGTTTTAAAAATATTCTTCCCCTAACAAAATTACTTTGTACTTCACTCATACATATTATTATAAACCAGATCAGGCTGTTCTCTCTTGGTACAGCTTCCCAGAATTATGCTTTTTATAACCAGAGAAATTGGGTGTGCTCTCTAAAGATCACTACATAATTATCTCCCTTCAAAACAAGCCCCAAATTTTGAATGTTGAAGAATACAAAGCAGAACCTATCATTTATAGATCCTTAGACTAATGGGTAAGGCTGATATTTTTTTTTTTGAACTTTGTTTTAAGGACAAAATCTCTCTTTCTCTCTCAAGACCGTTTTTTCTTTTAGAATGAAGTGATGCATTTATTACAACGGAAGACAAACCTACATTGACATATACAATATCCATAGTTTACGTTAGGGTTCTCTCTTGGTTATACAGAGTATGGTTTAGACAAATGGATAATAACATGTATTCACTGTCAAAAGGTACATTTTCACTATGCTATCTCTTTTTAATATATGGGAGTTCACAGTTACAAATATGGATTAAGATGTTTCATTTTATTTTTATGTATTCACTTTTGAAAACATGTCTCCTTGAGCACACTGATTCTGGTCTTTCCTACGCATTGCCTTAGCCGAGCTCCTAGAGTCTTTACTCCATCCTCCTTCTCCTTCCTCCCTGTGTACAGCCTATTCTCAAATGAGGGTGCGACTGCTATTTCAATCGGTATTTCTTTACCAGGAATCAGACTCCCAAGACAATTCTTATTGCATTGCTTATGTCATATATTTATTTTTTCCTAATTGTTATTCTAATTATTTCCAAGGGGCGGGGGGAAACTACATACAACATATTCTACTGTCAAGGAGTTGACACTTGAAAAAGAAAGGGAAGACATAAGCTTGTATACATAATGGCAGTACAAAAAAACTTAATGTGCTTTCATCTAGCTCTCTAGAAAACATAAGCTTCTCCCTAGCCATCAAAGTCTAAAACGAAATAGGTGTGTGTGTTATAAGGGAATATAATGGGACAGACTTAGTTGATATTCAGCTTCTGATATTCAAAAGTAGAATTACAAATTTGATACCCAACTTCTGTAAACAAAGTAATTGCCTTGAGGGAGAAATTTCCAAATTCCCTCTTTTTTTCCTTGTTTAGCCTTTGATCCTGAAGGATTTGGATCTTGGAATGCTAGTGATACGTAAGAAAATATCCTTATTTACATTTAACTTTCCCCAGGGATTGAAGTACCAAAGGCAGAGGATATGATATAGTAGAAATTTCTTCTTTTTTAGTCTGTGTAGTGTGTTAGTTGCTCAATTGTGTCCTACTCTTTGTGACCCCATGGATTGTATCCCACCAGGCTCCTCTGTCTGTGGATTTCTCCAGGGAAGAATACTGGAGTGGGTTGCCATTCCCTTCTGCAGGGGATCTTTCCGACCCAGGAATCGAACCCTGGGTCTCCGGCATTGCAGGCAGTCTTCACCATCTGAGCCATGGAGGAAGCCCTTTTTTTCAGTCTAGAGTGGTATTATTAGAAGCTGTGAAGAACAGAGCAGAGAAAAAGAATCAGCCAGTGTATCTCTTGTCTTAGATTTAGAGAGGGCGAGGAGGGCTTAATAAGATCTTTGGAGAGGGAAGGCAGGAGCTCAGACACAACACAGAAGTTCTTTGTGGACAGGTAATAAGGAATCAGAGCTTAGCTAGTAGGACATAGACCACACCAAGAAGCCAATGGTAATCAGTCTAGAGAGTGTCCAGAGGAGATGTGGTCAATCGAATTATTGTTCCTAATACTTGTGACTAGCCTCTGCCATAGACATATACGTTCATGCCCTCTAGTATTCAAATTTTTGGTGCTTCNAGGTAATAAGGAATCAGAGCTTAGCTAGTAGGACATAGACCACACCAAGAAGCCAATGGTAATCAGTCTAGAGAGTGTCCAGAGGAGATGTGGTCAATCGAATTATTGTTCCTAATACTTGTGACTAGCCTCTGCCATAGACATATACGTTCATGCCCTCTAGTATTCAAATTTTTGGTGCTTCTGACAAGAATTGTGGCTAATACATTTCTTCTCCATTGATTTTGGCCTAGTCATATGATTTTCTTAGGCCCTATAATAGATGCCAGGCAGAAGTGAGAACATTCTAGGTTGTGCCATGGTTTTAGGAAACATCATGTTTCTATTGATCCTTCTTGTTCTTCAGTGACTCGTGAAAAGACCCTAATGTGGGTAGCGACTATTCTCAAAATAAAAAAATACATGAAAAAGACCTGAATAGGACCTAGAGCTTAAAGTAGTAATTCAAGCCAAACCACAAACCTTAGTGCAAGAGAAAGAAATTCATATTTGTAGATCACTAAAACGCAGAGTAGTCATGTATGGATGTGAGAGTTGGACTGTGAAGAAGGCTGAGGGCCGAAAAATTGATGCTTTTGAACTGTGGTGTTGGAGAAGACTCCTGAGAGTCCCTTGGACTGCAAGGAGATCCAACCAGTCCATTCTGAAGGAGATCAACCCTGGGATTTCTTTGGAAGGACTGATGCTAAAGCTGAAACTCCAGTACTTTGGCCACCTCATGCAAAGGGTTGACTCATTGGAAAAGACTTTGATGCTGGGAGGAATTGGGAGCAGGAGGAGAAGGGGACGACCGAGGATGAGATGGCTGGATGGCATCACTGACTGGATGGACGTGAGTCTGAGTGAACTCCGGGAGTTGGTGATGGACAGGGAGGCCTGCCGTGCTGCGATTCATGGGGTCGCAAAAAGTCGGACACGACTGAGTGACTGAACTGAACTGAACTGAAAATGCAGAGGAGGTGTATTTATGCAACGTTGTTAACGTAAGAAACTGAACCAATCTGGAGGTCCCCAGAAGGACCTTGCTGCAGGATGGCTACATATTCAGATGTTTAAGATTAACTGAAAGAATTCCGTGGCACTGGCATGAACCTCGATGAGGCCTGAGTCATGTAGGAAACTGCCGCTTCTTAAAGAGACTAAGAGGTTAGGTTAGGTTAGGTTGTACCCTCGGGGTGTTCCCCCTCTACAGCCTGCTGTGTGAGAAACACGTCTATAACCTTGGAGTCCGGAGGAGACCGTGGGTAATTTATCTGAAGGCCTGACTTCCCCCTGCTTCTGTGTCTCAGACCCTTTGGTGCAACTAGACTTCATTTTACAAAGGAAAATATGAAGTGGAGAGAAGCAGAGAATTTTCATTCAAGGCAAGGAACACTTCTCAGATAGACGATTTATATCAGTACTTAGTTCAGGCTTTACAAATCCGCCTTTTTTAATTTCTTGTTTGCTTATTTATTTCTTCCTCATAACCCCAATTTTGGAGTTATGAGGAAGACTAGAGTGATTCTAGCTAAATAAAGTTTTTCTCTACATAACCGAATTATAAATTGAAGAAAGACTAATTAAGGTGGTTTGTAAAGGTTTCAAGAGGACTTAAGCTATAAGTAGAAATATGAAAGAATGGGAAGACATAGTTTGGAGAAAAATGATTGGGGTGGATCTCCATTTCATCTGAATATGTTGCTTGGATGTTTGTGGTTGTTTCTGAAGAAGAAAAATGACTCAAAAAGTCCAAGAGTTTAATTGTCAAATTCAAAGGAAATCAGTATTATAACTTAAATTCCTTTATGTGTGTTGAGGCAGTTTTCACTTCTGTGTTTATCTGATTAAAATGAAGAGCTAAGTAAGAGCATGCAAATGGGTATAATTTTGCTTTAACTTAAAGTTTCAGTTGATTTTGATAACACCTTTCTAGATAAACTATATCCGTGAAAGTTTAAAAGGCAAAAGAGGAGACAAGGATTGTAACCCTATTAATTTTTATGAGAAATCACTACCAGTGGAAACTTTTGTACTTTAGAGTGTAATATCCCAGCCAAGTAAGTCTCTAATAATTTAGCTGTTACTGTTCCAATTATTTTTGTTTATTTTAGCTGAATCACAGAGGATACTGATATGCTTTTGAAATGTATAAAACATGTGGACTGATAAAGAAAAATAGGTATTTAAAAAATCTATCTTCGGGCATGTTTTCTTAAATCAATAACACCTAGTTTTGGATTGGGTGAAATTTCAGATATAGTCTATGATTTTAATACTTATTGATATTATTGATCCTTTGCCACATTTTATATTAAAATACCATGTAATATTATTACAGGCATCTAAAATGAGCAGTGAAGTTTTCCTGTTCTATAGATTATGAATCCAAAACATAAGGGGCTAAATTCTTTTTTCAAGACTGTTAATGAATTCCATACCTGCTAACTTAAAAAAAAAGTCACAATAGAGATTCATTTCTAATAAAATGATAAATATTAAAGCATTTTCTCTCTTTAAAGCCTTTACCTCATTGCATGCTTTTCATATTTCACTAAAATATTCCCATTCAGATAGTAGTGACAATAGCTGTTTGAACCAGGTAAGAAATACAAGTGATTCCTCTATAGGAAGATGCATCAGAGTTTCAAATATTCTATTCTTTGCATAGATTTTTAGTGAAACATTTTCACTGTTGTGTGTGAAACACTTTATTGATGAAAATCCTTGATATTACATAT
Organism: Neotragus moschatus; assembly: GCA_006410615.1. Taxonomy (NCBI): domain Eukaryota; kingdom Metazoa; phylum Chordata; class Mammalia; order Artiodactyla; family Bovidae; genus Neotragus; species Neotragus moschatus. Next base: position 426,188 of record SJYA01001034.1, on the reverse strand, counting down.
ATTCATTGATGTTATAGCCTTACTGCATATGATTCTGCAGTGATTTACAAAACTATCCTTACTGATAGGAAGTGAAAGGTAATGTTTATTCTTAGTTCTTCAACAAACATTTAAATCATGAGTCTTGAAAATATCAGCATATTTTCTGATCCTGATGACAACAAATAGAATTTCTTATCCAGACATCATTTTATGATTTAGAATTATATTTTACAAAGAATTATGTTATAATTTATTGCAATAGACAATCTTTTTGTCCTTTGCTTTTGTAAAAATATTCTTAGATTTTTCCTTAAAAATAACATACGTAAGACACGCCTTCTAAANATGTTTATTCTTAGTTCTTCAACAAACATTTAAATCATGAGTCTTGAAAATATCAGCATATTTTCTGATCCTGATGACAACAAATAGAATTTCTTATCCAGACATCATTTTATGATTTAGAATTATATTTTACAAAGAATTATGTTATAATTTATTGCAATAGACAATCTTTTTGTCCTTTGCTTTTGTAAAAATATTCTTAGATTTTTCCTTAAAAATAACATATGTAAGACACGCCTTCTAAAATACAAAATTACCACTCCAAAGCATTCAAATATGGCCAGTGACGTAAACTTACTGAAGCTTTTCCTGAATTTAGTTTTCCTTTGAAATACAAGTATACTGTAATTCCCTGGGATTGTTTCCAGGTTTATTATATCAATATTGTAAAACTCTCAATTCCTCTTAAAAGAATTGCTCTCCAGATTCACTGGTCAGCATGGATTTATTCATTTTCATCCAACAGAGACACCATGGTAGTTTCATTTCTTGGGCTTTGGCTTCTACATGAAGAAACAGAACACCCCTCTCTGCAAACGCTCAGGGAAATACCCCTCTGAGGGCACCCTTTTACAGGTGCCAGATGTAAGCAATGCTCATGTTTTGATGTTAATTTTTTTCAAAACATTATTAAATTATTTTCAAAATGTTTACCATACAATGGCATCACTAACTTGATACCAAGTGAAAGTAAATATTGGAGAATTTTCAAAAATCATGTTAGATTTTGCCAAGGTTTTACAGAGCTAGGTAAAGTGCCTTGGGTTAACTTATAAAAGGCTGATACAAGTTAGCTACTGTAGGATAACTTCATCATTTATGCCATTGCTAGTTAAATATTCAAAACAAGTTTGTGTTGTCATATGATTTCAGCGCTCTTAGGTAAAATGAAAAATACCGTTTGGGAACTTATATGTTAAAGTGAAAGCAGAAGTGTCAGTTGCTCTATCTTGTCCCACTCTTTGTGACCCCATGAGACTGTAGTCTTTGTCCACAGAATTCTCCAGGCAAGAATACTGGAATGGGTTGCCGTTCCCTTCTCTAGGGGATCTTCCCAACGCAAGATTGAACCTGGGTCTCCTGTATGGTAAGCAAAGTCTTTACCATCTGAGATACAATGTTAAACAACAACGACAACAATAAAACATGTGACTTTTAAGTAGACCAACATGTCATCTACTAAGATTAGTGTAATAAGTCAAAAATTTAAACTGTTAGTTTTATAGTCAAGCTCTAGATTTTAACATAAATAGTTTCCTTTGAACTCATAACTCATGCTCACTTTCAGTAATATTACTCTTTAGTTCCATTTCCATGATATAATGGTTTGCTCTTTGGAGTTTCCCAGAAGTAACTACCTTTCAACTCCTTTAGAAATAATATACAAAGGCAAATGAATGTATGTGAAAACACACACTCACTCACTCATCGGTAGTAAAGGAAACTTTTGAAATTCTGTCAGATTTCACAGGTTTGTTCAGGAAAAGGGGGTGTGGGAGTCACCGAGAGTGCCTTGACCTCAAGATGCTATTCCTCTAGCTAACCTTTGGTCTAGATGCACTAGATCACTATTTAACATATTTCCTTTACATGTTAATATGGAGCCTTTTAAGTGGCATTTTTCTATTATGTCTTTCACACACCTTAAGCATTTCAAAAGCTGTATTAGCGTCATCTTTAAAGTTCCCTTTATTATGCTTTCTGATAGAGGCATTTTCATTATTGCACATATCTCAATGAACTTAGAAAGTTTACCTGCCTTGAGATTCAGTGTGTGTGTGTGCGTGTGTGTGTGTGTGTGTGCGTGAGCACATGTATAAATACACAAACAGACTTTCTGATGAAACATAATACTGAATGGGTTAGAGCTGTTTAGAAATCTCATACATAGATTACCGGTCAGATTGTAGAGATATTTGAAGCAGAAAAGACGTTAGCTCAGCATAATGAATATGTCTGCCAGCCATTTTTATAATGACTTGCTGCAGTTTTTATTGTCTGACAAACCGTATGCTGTGCTGTAATGTGAGCTTTCTTGTTCGACATCATAAAAGATGATGCAGTGTATCCCTCGAAGTCTAGCTGGGTGAAAGGCAGGCAGCAGAGTGCTGCTTCTGCCAGCAGTGTGGCTGCGTGTTCTGTTGAGATTATTCTGCAGGTGATAAATACACAATTATCATCCTTTATAATGCATTGTTCATGATCTGTTGTAGAGATGTTATTCAGATATAGACCACTTAAATCCATTCATACACCTAAAATTTCTTGCACATATTAAAAAAGCCACCAGGTGCATCTGAACCTTTTGAGATGAAAATATTTACCTACACTTAGAGAGCCATGGAACAACTTACTTTTGGTTTGTTAATTTATTGCTGTGTTTCACATGTCACAGGTTTTTGAAAAATTTTCTCATCAAAGAAAACAATATTTCAAAAGATAAAAGGTTCCAGTTACTTCATAAGTACATCAATATTATATTAAAGATTTAGATTTAACNCATGGAACAACTTACTTTTGGTTTGTTAATTTATTGCTGTGTTTCACATGTCACAGGTTTTTGAAAAATTTTCTCATCAAAGAAAACAATATTTCAAAAGATAAAAGGTTCCAGTTACTTCATAAGTACATCAATATTATATTAAAGATTTAGATTTAACGTGAGTGGTCATTTTCAATTGAACATTCCCATACATATGAAAACAGCTCTGTGTGGTTTTAATAAAAGTGTATTAATATAAGGTCCATGAAGTACACAGGGCAGGAGTCTAATACAATAGAACGGCATGGTATGTATATTCACTTTGGTGATAAATGCTTCATTCTTTCTTTGGAGGATTATTAAAAGTGTTCTCTGGAGGAATAAAATGGTGGAAGTCACACATTTAATAGCTCAGGTACAAAGAGTCAGATTGTGCCAGTTGGCAAAAGTTAGCAGGAAGCTGTCACAATAAATGGCAGCAGCTGCTCATAGTTCTAAAGAGTATGTCCCAGTCAGAACTGAAAACTGATGGCATCTACATTAATACTACCTTAATGGCCCATCTGCTGCTCCATAGGGTCCCTAGCTGCTGTATGGAGTCATAGGCATTTGACAGGCAGTCTCTGTATGCCAGACGCACATGGTGCCAAATGTTTTAGGCTGCTTCATCTCGTTCTGATCTGTCAAATTCTCCCTACTCATTTATCAGGCAAGGAGTTATGAGGGTTTTTCTTTTCTACACATCATTGCCTTTCAGNTCAATGCCTTGAGAAAAATAATCCTCCTGTTCTCATAAACAGAAACTTAGGCTTCGGGATAGTGATTTGCCCTGGGTTACGGATGAGATTGAATCAAATTGGAACCAAGCCTGTGAGAAGGCCACACCAGCCCACTGCTTACAATTATATTTCAAAAACGGTAAAACGTCAGACACACTTGGAGTCTCTCGTGAAAAGCGGGACTGAAAGCAGAAGTGTAGTCCCTGAGAAAGGGCTCACCATAAAAGGAGTCTGAGAGACAAAGTATGCCCAGGGTCAAGGCCTATAGCTTAGAGCGGAGTGTGAGCGCTTGCACAGCATGTTGGAATCAGCAGAGCTCATGACTCAGCCATCTGCTTGACATCTGAAGGCCCTTGGGGATAGACCTTGTCATGGATTAGAAGGGCTACACAGCTTTGGTCTCTAGGTTGTTGTACGGGGGGACAGCCCTTGATGAAATGTAATACAGAAAGTCAGAGTGCTGCTTCTCACTCTGAGGCAGGTGGCACCGATGATGAATGTCTAGTGCAAAGAACGTCCAGTTGGCTTCAGCAATTGCTCGTGAACCACCACTGAGGTATCTGGCCCAGAGAAATACTCCTCAGTTCTAGCTTCTCTCACTGGAGACAGCAGTGTCCAACGAACAGCTTGATTTGTGGAGGCAGGTTAGCAGACAAAGAACTAGAAAAATTGGAGAGGAAAAACTCGGGAAAGAGAAGGCCACCTGTGAGTCAAATGAAAGAGGACCTTACAGATATGAACATTTGGAGTATTAACATCTATTGCTTCCATTGAGTCATGAAAGCATATGAAGACTAAGGCTATAGGATTCATATTTTTGGCTCCTCATTGTCAGAATTCATTCTTCCACAGATACTTGAGTACAACTTCAGTCGGGCAGAGGTATAGACGGCGGATATCTTGTTTCCACATGGCAATGGCTAGCAGGTAGGAAGGCATCCAAAGGAGTGGGTCATTTTTCATTCTGTTGTTATTTGGAGTGGATTTTTTCCCCTGGAATTTTATCTTTGAGTACATGTATTGTTTTCCTGGAAAAATAATTTAAAATAGCAAAAAAAGAGAAGAAACAGTAAAAAAAAAAAAAAAAAAAAACCCCACAAGGAATCTAAGGACAGAAAAGAAGGAAAAATCATTCTCTTAGTTGTTTATAGCTCTAATATGACGATTTACTATAGAGGTCTTAATGTGCCATTTCCCAATTAGACATTCTTCTGCCTCTTTTTTTTTTTTTTTCAATACTAGAAAAGCTGTATACACGTTAGATAATTTTTACAGATCTTTTCCAATATTTCTTTCTTTGTGGAGTCCACGAGCTCATATCACGTGTATGGTACAGCACAGTCTCATAGAGAATAATAAAGAAGGTGAGAGCAAGATAACGGCTCACTGTTTCCACTGGATAAGTTGACAAGAACCCACTCTGACAGGTTCTGCTGAGTTTAAGAGTTTTCTGGGAAGAGCTGAATTTTTCTTAAACCACAATCCTGAAAATAAAAGAATAAGTGCATAAGAGAAGCAACAGCATTGACCGTAACAAGAAAATTACCTTGAAAGAAAATGCCTCCAGATATATTTTTAAAGGAAACTGATGTTGGGAGTAGAACCATCATGGAGGCTTAGTTGTTCTCGTGTGCTTTTCTAATAATTCTAACGGGATCCTGCCTGCCGTTTGCTCCTGGAAATCGTTTCCTCGTTCAAGCTTAGCTCATCTAGAGCTCATCTGGCAGAATATGTCTTGTAAACATGGCTAAATTTTGCAAGTCTCTGTTGGGTTTTTTTTGTTTGTTTGTTTAGGGTCATGTGTGTGTGAGCGTGCGTGTGCACACATGCGCATATTACTTTTTTAATATATATTTTATTATTTATTTATTTGGTTATTCCAGGTTTCAGGTGAAGCATGTGGTATCTAGCTCTATGACCAGGGGTGCAACCAGGGCCCGCTACATTGGGAGCTTGGAGACTTAGCCACTGTACCACTATGGAAGTCCCAGTATTTCTTTATGTTAATGATATTAGGTTATATTGGGTTGGCCAAAAAGTTCTTTTGGATATTTCAATAACCTCTTATTGAAAAATCGAATGAACTTTCTGTCCAATCCAAGTTTTACTCAGATAAACTTTGTCTTATTGTGCAATGAATTAATATTATCTCTTTTAAGTAGTCTATCCCTGATAGCTCAGTTGGTATACAATCTACCTGCAATAAGGGAGACCTGGGTTCGATCCCTGGGTTGGGAAGATCCTCTGGAGAAGGGAAAGGCTACCCACTCTTGTATTCTGGCCTAGAGAATTCCATGGACAGTCCATAGGGTCACAAAGAATTGGACACAACCGAGCGACTTTCACTTTCACTTTTCAGTGCTATAATAGTTTAAACCAATTGAACTTTTATAAATATTAATCAGTCAATATGTAATTGACACAGGAAATTTGGGGGTGAGGTAGACTCTTAATGGCAAGTTGATCGTAGCCTGTCTAACAGACGTTCTTGTTAAGTGAGCCCTGATTTGTCTTTGTAGTGTCTCTGTCTTTCAAAGGATCCTTCTATCTCCTCAACTGCAGTGGGCAAATATCGGTTTGTCTACACTATTAAAAGTGACCTCACCGTTCTTACCAAGTGACTGATTGAGAGATGGAAGCTTGTCATAGTTCTGTGAAGACTTTGATTAATATAGCAAGACAGGTTTAGCAGAAAGTTGGAAATAACTTGTGTCTTTTATGTCATTGACCTAGTAAAAGAACAAAGTTGAAAGAGAAACATAAGAATTTTTGTTATATGAGGTAATAAAACACTTACTATTTAAGGAATCTTCAATTGAGAGCTTAGTTGCTGCCAGTCAAATCAAATTATTCTACCCCATGTACTCCTTTTATGAAAGAGTTTACAGTAGAATGTATTGTAGTGAGTTGCTTTGACTATCCTAGTCTAGTAGGAGAAGGACTTATATAAAGGGTGAAAGTGAGGAAGGCAGGTTGGAATTGGACTACAGTGGTCTTAAATTCCAATTTTAGGCTTTCTACCTGCAGTATATAGACAATGGGAAAATAGTGTGTTGGTGGCATTGATCTTGCTCTTGAGGCAGTACATATAATCTATTAGAGGAAAAAGACTTAAAATAGAGAAATTAATCAGGAGTCCAAGTATGAAGCAGTGAGGGCTCCAATAGTGGTTATAATGAAAATGAAGAGTTCAGATGAGAGAAGCTTGAGAAACAATTGATGGATTTAGTGACTGATTAAATACAGGGGAAGAGAACTTGGATGGGACAATGGATGCTCTGAGCTCTCAAGCCTGAGTAAATAAAAGAATGGAACCATTAATTGAAAACAGGTCAATCAGGAAATGAGGCTATTTGAGAGAGAGAGAGAAATCAGGTTTTGTTTAAGATAATAGTGAAATATTCAACAGAAAATATTTACCATGCTGTTGGAAATTTAAAATCATTCTTTAATTTGAGAACTTCAGAGTGATTTGAACTGTATTTTTGGATACAAAAAACAACTTTTTAATGCATCAGCCACACCTTTTCTTCTGCGTGTAGTGTAGATCTCAGTAGAGGAGCTCTCATTTGGTTAGCAGTAATAGACATTTGAAACTCCTACATCTTAAATTTTAGCTCCCATTTATTATATGGTAGCTAATTTGTTCTCAAGTAGGTGATAATAGAGATTGAACTCTTAAAATAGAGGCAGATTATTATATCATTAGAATGTGACTTTTAAAAAAACTGCTGGAGACTGTAGAAATGAAGAAAAATACATTGGCGATAAAGGTGTTGGAAGATGTGATTGTATATAAAATCACTGTGACCCAGCCATGTGAGGGGAAAAAATAACCCATCCATTTTTATTAACTCTGGTAAATCGAATAACTGTTTTTGACATGAAAAAAAAATGTTTGTTGTTGCTTTCATTATTCTACTTGGGAATATCAATTGTAGTAAGGAAGGATAGAAGCAAAAACAAACAAAACACCCGGTAACATATTTTTCTGCAAGGAGAAGCCATAGTAGATGAAGCTGCTCGAGGGCCTGGAAAAATGAGATGATGAAATTTCTGGTTGGGGCACCCATTTTTTTTTTTTCTTAAATGAACCTAAGAAAAACACCAAGAGCAGCATCAATATAGATGTATGATAACACAGGAAGGATCTTCGGAGATTGGACAGTCTGTGACTTGGTTCAATTGCTAGCACATTATATAAACTCAACATATGTTGGCCAATTCCGTGCAGTGACTACATGGTTTAAAGAGTGTTGGGGAGAACTCAACACGTGACTGCTAGAACTGGGTTCGTAATTGTGTAGCTGAGGAAGCTAAGCGAGGTCTCTCTCTATCATGCCAAGTTCTATCTGCTCAATGGGAATAGCACATTCTCCATATTACAGAATTGTAGGCAGTGTTTTAAGTGTTTTGCCGGTCATTTTATTTGAGTAATTTTTGACTATTTTCAGCATAAAAGCATTGAAAAACTAGGAAAAGAGAGGCACTAGGAAACAAGAAGTCTGCCATTTAGAAAACAATGCAAGCAAAAACAGGAAATTGTTTTGGATTGTAGTTTTACACATTTGCTCTATGCATCATTTTATTTGACTCCTTCAGGGATTCAGATGATAAGAATATTATTCCTTCTTTGCTGTTCTTCGATTTCTATTACTTCCTTTCTAAGCTTTTTGACTTCTTTCATTTTTTTTGATTTGTATTTTCTTCATTGCTTTCCTGCCTATTTTCAGTGCCCTATTCAATTTTTCTTTGATTATATTCTTCTTTGGGCACCTTGTGATTTATTCTTTATTTCTGAGTTAATTTTGCTTTTGGTATTTCTGTTTCTTTCCTGAGTTGAATCAACTTCTTCTTCTTATTTCTCTCTATTTAGGTTTGCTTCTGTTTATTATATTTTAATTTCTAGTCCAAATTGTTTTTTATTCCCCTATCCTTGCAGGCTGGATTGGACATATTTAATCATACTTTAAAAGTTGATTATTTTTTTCATTTTCTCCTGCTTCCTGTTTTCAGAACAGGAGGATTTTATTCAATTGGCCTATGTGACATTTTCTTTCTTGATATTTTACAATAGCTTAATATGGACTTATTGAGCATCCTCTTGTTCACTTTTAAGGTATTTGGGCATTTTAAAAGATTCCTAGCTCAATGCCATTCTAATTTATTAGCAGAGCACAGTCCAGGTACTTTGTCTTTTAGTTTGTTTGTTTTATATTGGTGTGGTGAAACAGAGNATTTTCTTTCTTGATATTTTACAATAGCTTAATATGGACTTATTGAGCATCCTCTTGTTCACTTTTAAGGTATTTGGGCATTTTAAAAGATTCCTAGCTCAATGCCATTCTAATTTATTAGCAGAGCACAGTCCAGGTACTTTGTCTTTTAGTTTGTTTGTTTTATATTGGTGTGGTGAAACAGAGGTCATAAATCCTCTGATTTATGGTTGCCTTTTGTTATGACATAGCCTAGATTTCCCCCATGTACACATATACATCTAGGACTTTGAGGCAAGCCAAGGAAAACTAGAAAAACTTTCCTAAATGTGTGGTCTCCTTCCCCTTTGGCTTTGTAATACTTCAATTGGCTGCATTCACTTTTATGAGGGTATTAGGCAAAAATTATTGTACTCTAGACTTTTCCCCTTCTCCACCCAGTGAGTGATTTTCTCATTTTTCTTTGTTCTGTTGTCTTCCCCCAAAGATACATATTTTGAAAAGTACCCCTTTTAGACTGAACTTGTTCTCTTAAATCATGTATATTTGGAAGTTCCTTCTTTATAGCCCATGCTCAGATCTGCCTAGACACTTAAGTAATTTTAGGTGTAAGGTGAGCTTAATGTTCCCGATACTTATTTTGATCCCTCTCAGGCCCCTTCATTAGTTCCCTCTTTTTTCCCCCTTGGGTTTTTTTCTGATCTGCCTTTGCTTGTCTAAAGCCCTGCAACAGGGCAGGGGTCGAGTGGGAGAAGGAGACAAAGTGTGAAAGGATGTGGTCTTACATTTAGATCTTTAATCCATTTTGAGTTTATTTTTGTGTATGGTGTTAGAAAGTGTTCTAGTTAAGATCAGAAACTATAAAACTCCTAGAGGAAAATGTAGGCAAAACACTCTCTGACAGAAATCACAGCAGGATCCTCTATGACCCACCTCCCAGAGTAATGGAAATAAAAGCAAAAATAAACAAATGGGACCTCATTAAGCTTAAAAGCTTTTGCACAACGAAGGAAACTATAAGCAAGGTGAAAAAACAGGCTTCAGAATGGTAGAAAATAATAGCAAATGAAGCAACTGATAAAGAATTAATCTCAAAAATATACAAGCAGCTCAATATCAGAAAACGAAACGACCCAATTAAAAAAAAAAAAAAAAAGGGCCAAAGACCTAAACAGACATTTCTCCAAAGAAGACATACAGATGGCTAACAAACACATGAAAAGATGCTCAGCATCACTCATTATCAGAGAAATGCAAATCAAAACCACAATGAGTGCCATCACATGCTGGTCAGAATAGCTGCTATCCAAAAGTCTATAAACAATAAATGCTGGAGAGGGTGCAGAGGAAAGGGAACCCTCTTACACTATTGGTGGGAATGCAAACTAGTACAGCCACTATGGAGAACAGTGTGGAGATTCCTTAAAAAACTGGAAATAGAACTGCCTTATGACCCAGCAATCCCACTGCTAGGCATACACACTGAGGAAACCAGAATCAAAAGAGACACATGTACCCCAATGTCCTTTCTAGCACTGTTTACAATAGCTAGGACATGGAAGCAACCTAGATGTCCACTGGCAGATGAAAGGATAAGAAAACGTGATACATATACACAATGGAATATCACTCAGCTTTAAAAAGAATGCATTTGAATCAGTTCTAATGAGGTGGATGAAACTGGAGCCTATTAATCAGAGTGAAGTAACTTAGAAAGAAAAACACCAATACAGTATATTAACACATATATATGAAAGTTAGAAAAATGGTAACAATGACCCTATATGCAAGACAGCAAAAGAGACAGAGATAAAGAGCAGACTTTTGAACTCTGTGGGAGAAGGCGAGGGTGGGATGATTTGAGAGGACAGCATTGAAACATGTATATTACCATATGTGAAACAGATCGCCAGGCCAGGTTTGATGCATGTGACAGGGCGCTCAGGGCTGGTGCGCTGGGATGGCCCTGAGGGATGTGATGGGGAGGGAGGTGGGAGGGAAGNGCAAGACAGCAAAAGAGACAGAGATAAAGAGCAGACTTTTGAACTCTGTGGGAGAAGGCGAGGGTGGGATGATTTGAGAGGACAGCATTGAAACATGTATATTACCATATGTGAAACAGATCGCCAGGCCAGGTTTGATGCATGTGACAGGGCGCTCAGGGCTGGTGCGCTGGGATGGCCCTGAGGGATGTGATGGGGAGGGAGGTGGGAGGGAAGGTTCAGGATGAGGGACATGTGTACATCTGTGGCTGACTCGTGTCCATGCATGGAGAAAGCCAGTACAGTCTTGTAAAGTAATTAGCCTCCCATTAAATAAATTAATTTTAGAAAGGATGTGGTGATTTTTTTTTCACTTATAGTTATTTAGGTGTTTTAGTATTATCTATCTGCAGCAGCATCTGCAACTGATGTTGAAGACATAGTTTTGTGTAGAGTTTGGTTTTATCTTCTTGTTAATTGTTTGGGGGCAATATTGGGGGATAGGAAGCTATGCAGCTGCCACTGAGCTTAGCCTTGCAGAAGCACTGGAATTTCATGTGTAACTGTTATGAAATTTCGTCTGAGTACAAGTCTTTCTGCGCAGTATTTTTCATTTCTCTTGGATAAATATCTAGGCATGCAGTTGTTGGGCCATAGGATATAGAGGTATCGTCAGAGGATGGGGTGGTTGGATGGCATCACTGATTCAGTGGACAGAAACATGGGCGAACTCCAAGAGATGACGGACAGGCTGGCTGTGCTGCAGTCCATGGCGCTGCAAAGAGTCAGACATGACTCGGTGGCTGAACAACAACAGGATATAGATGGATTTAACTTTTTTTAAAGAGATTGTCTGAGAGTTCTCTAAAGTGTTTGAATCAGTTGGCTGTCTCACTTGCAACAGAGAAAACAGTATATTCTTCCAATACAGACATTATAGAGGATTGAAAATATGCCATATTTTGTCTCCCATTATTGCTGCTGAGAAGTCAGCTGTCAGTTTAATTGCTTTTCTTTAAATTGGGTTTTCATTTTATCTCTGGTTACATTTCATATCTTCTTTTTGTCTTTGATGCTCTACAATTGCACCATGATTCCAGATATGACTATTTTTGTTTATAATGCTTGAATTTCATTTGACTTTCTTGGTTTCAGATTTAGTGCTTTTTCATAAACCTGAAAAATTCTTTGCCATCATCTCTGATAATTGCCTCATCTCTATCATATTCTTCTGAAATTCAAATTTCTAGGACATTAAAGCATTTTAAACTATCTTTACAATTTTCCATTCATTGGTTTGTTTGAATATTTCTTTTACATAAAGTTCTTTGGTTGCGTGTTTCAATTCAATAATTATCACTTCATCAGTGAACATTATGCTCTTCAATATGTCAAATTTGTTTTATATTTTAATTATATTACACATTTTAAGAGTTATGTTTTGCTATTTTTCAGTATGATCAGATATCTTTTATGGACTTTTTTCCTTGCTTGAGTTTTTGAGCTTCTCTTTTATTTATTTTTTCATACTCAGTTCAGTTCAGTTCAGTTGCTCAGTCATGTCCAACGCTTTGCGACCCCATGAATTGCAGCACGCCGGGCCTCCCTGTCCATCACCAAATCCCGGAGTTCACTCAGACTAGCGTCCATTGAGTCAGTGATGCCATCCAGCCATCTCATCCTCTGTCGTCCCCTTCTCCTCCTGCCCCCAATCCCCCCCAGCATCAGAGTCTTTTCCAATGAGTCAACTCTTCNTCTACTAGGGAAGCCATGACATTATGAAGGAAGGGACAAAAATCTTCATAATTTAGGAACTATGCCATTTCATGTTTTATCAAACAGATTTGTTGAGACAACCCAGGAGGCATATGTTCACTGAGAACATTTCATCAGAACAAGTAGAAACCCAGCACCCACCAGGAGTCACTCCCATTTCCCCAGCTTCTCCCCCCAACTCCTGTCCTTGTTCGGTCACTAAGTCATGTCCAACTGTGCAGGCCCACGACTGCAACATGCCAGGCCTCCCGGTCCTCCACTGTCTCCCGGAGCCTGCTCAAACTCACGCCCATGGAGCAAGTGATGCCGTCCAGCCATCTCATTCTCTGTTACCCCCTCACCCCATTGCCTTCAGTCTTTCCCAGCATCAAGGTCTTTTCCAGTGAGCTGGCTCTTCGCATCAGGTGGCCAAAGTATTAGAGCTTGAGCTTCAGCGTCAGTCCTTCCAGTGAATATTCAAGGTTGATTCCCTTTAGGATGGACTGGTTGAATCTCCTTGCAGTCCAAGGGACTCTCAAGAGTCTTCTCCAACACACAGTTCAAAAGCATCAATTCTTCAGCACTCAGCTTTCTTTACAGTCCAGCTCTTACACCCATCCATGACTACTGGGAAAACCATAGCTTTGACTAGATGGACCTTGGTCAGCAAAGTGATGTCTCTGCTTTGTAATACATTGTCTGGGTTTGTCGAACCTTTTCTTCCAAGGAGCAAGGGTCTTGACTTACTTTCTTTCTCTAAAGATTTGCCTGTCTGGAACTTTTCACTCAAAGAAGAGTTATACAATATGTGTTCATTTGTGTCTAGCTTCTTTCACCGAGCCCTGGGTTTTCAATGTTTGTCGCGCTGTAATATGTGAGCATGTCATTTCATTCCATTGCCAAACAGCATTCCATTTTCTGCACATAGTACTTTCTATTTGTTTGTTCATCAGCTAATGAACACTGAGGTGTTTCCACTTTGGGGCTCTTATGAATAATGCTGCTCTCAGCTTTTGTGAACAAACTGCCGTGTGGACACTTGTCTTCCTAGCTCTCAGGAATGAACTGAGGAGTATAATTGTTGGGTCATCTGGCAATTCTATTTCACCTCAGAGAAAATGCCTCTTCTGTAACCCACCAGGCTCTTGTTTCCATGGAATTCTCCAGGCAATACTGGAGTGTGTTGCCATTTCCTTCTCCACAGGATCTTCCCAACCCAGGGATTGAACCTGAGACTCCTGCCCCGCAGGTGGCTTCCTTACCACTGAGCATTGGAGAAGCCCTCTCTTAGCTCAGGCTGCTTTAGCCAAAGGCCACGGATTGGAGGCCTAAGCAGCCGTTGCTCTGCAGGCTGGGCAGCCCCACGTCAGGGTGGGGTTCTGGTCCGTACCTTCTCCCTGTGTCCTCAGAGGTGGAGAGAGTCATCCTGCGTCTCCTGTCTTCTCTTACAAGGGGGCTCATCCTGTCGTGAGGGCCCCACCCTCATGACCTCACCACTTCCCGAAGCCTCACCTCCAGACACGCTGGACTCAGGGATTAGGGCTTCGAGGCACGAATGGAGAGGTGGTACAAACATCCAGCCCCTAGCGCTGACACCCTGTTCACTAAGGAAGCTGCTCCAGTCTGAGATTCTAGCGGTGGTGCCGAGGATTCCAATTTCTCTACATTATCCCCGACATTTGTCATGTCATCTCTCCTTTTTTACCACACTGTCCTGATGGGTTTGAGGTGGTAACTCGTTGTGGTTTTGACGGGCATTTTTCTGATGACGAATGATGGTGAGCAGCTTTCTATGCACTTACTGGCCATTTGTTTATCTTCTTTGGAGAAAGGTTTATTCAAATCCTTGCCCATTTTTAATTGGGCTATTAATCTTTTTACAACTGAGTTTAAAAGTTCTCCATATGTGCTAGATACAAGTCCCTTCTATGGTTTGCAAATATATCCTTTCATTCTGCAAATTGTCTTTTCCCTTTCTCGGTCACGTTCCACGCCGAATGAAAGTTTTCGATTTTGATGAAGCCCAACTCATCTGTTTTTATTTTTTCGCTTGTGCTTTGATGCAGCAGCTAAGAAACCACTGATTTTTCTAGTCCAAGGTCATAACGCTTTACACCCACATTTTTTCTCATAGTTATAGCCCTTACAGTTTCACAGTTTTAGCTCTTACAGTTAAGAGCTAATTTTTATCTGTTTTACATTTTGAGTTGATTTTTATCTGTGTTGTGAGGCGAGGGAGTAACTTTATTCTTTCATGCATGGAAACATAGCAGTCTCAACACCAATTGTTGAAAAAAGGTATTCTTCTCCCCGTTGAGTCTTCTTGGCACTCTTCAGAAATGAAACGTAGACACGTGGTTTTATTTCTGGGTTCTCAGCTCTATCCCCCAGACCTTCCTGTCTGTCCTTATGCCAGTACCACACGGCCTTAATTACGGTAGCGACGCAGTTAGGCTTCGAAATTGCAGAAAGTGCGTCCTCCAACTTTGTTATTCTTTTTCAAGATGGCTTTGGCGATTCCGGATCCCTTGACTTTATGTGTGAGTTTTAGGACCAGCTTCTCCATAGCTTCAGCAGAAGCAGTAGAGACCCTCATGGGGACTGTGTCGAACATTTACATCTATGTGGGGAGTGTGGTCATCTTCACAATGTTAATGCTTCCAAACCATGCTCATGGGGTTTCTTTCTACTTATTCGGTCTTCTTCAACTCATCAACAGTGTTTTGTAATCTTTCAGGTATGCATTTTGTGTTTACTGGTTAAAATTATTTTAAGCTATTTTATTATTTTAACATGATTCTAACTGGAATGACTCTCTTAGTTTGATTTTTAAACTGTGCTTTGCAAGAGTGTAGAAATAAAATGGGTTCTATGCGTGGAGTTCACATCCTGAATCTTGGTGAACATATTTATTCATTTCAAGGTTGGGGGGACTCTATGGCATTCTGCACAAGTTTTTGTGATCTGCAAATAGAAACAGTTTGAATTCTTTTTTCCCATCTGGATGTCTTTCATTTATATGTTCTACCAATAACTTCCAGGACAATATTGAAGAGATCTGTCAAGCACAGACACCTTTACCTTGTGCCTAAACTTAGAAGGAAAGTATTCCATCTGTGACTATTAGCTGTGATGTCAGCTGTGGCTTTTCCATAAAGTCTGTTATCAGGTCAAGGAATCCCCTCTTATCCTAGTTTCCTGGGGTTTTCTTTTCAATTGTGCACATTGCTGAATGCTGTCAGAGGCTTTTCTGGTGTCTATGGAGATGATCTCGTAGTTTTTGCTCCTCTTCTCTCATTCTACTGACATAACATATTATATTATTTGCTTTTCAGGTGTTTAACCAACCTTTCACTCTTGGGACAAATCCCATTTGGCCATGTTCTGTACTTTTATATGTTGCTAAATTTGTATTCCTAGTATTAGAATTTCTGTGTCTATTTGGACAATAGTTTATTTTTCTTTTGATGCCTCTGTCTGTTTTGATGTCATGGTAATACTGGCCTCTAAATAAACTGGAAAGCATGCCCTTCTCTTATATATTTTTTTTTTTGGAAGATCCTGTTTAACATAAAACCTCACACCAAAAGTCAAGTTCTCGCAACACCTCTTACCTGATATATTGTACCTGGCTCCGAACAACACAAACAACAAAAAGTCTCACCAAAAGACAAGAAGAAACACAAAACAAGATTTATATACGACAGGGATTTTGCAATAATTAGATCAAGAATTTAAAATGACTATTGTTAAGTAACAATATATTTAGTTATTAAGGTTNTTACCTGATATATTATACCTGGCTCCGAACAACACAAACAACAAAAAGTCTCACCAAAAGACAAGAAGAAACACAAAACAAGATTTATATACGACAGGGATTTTGCAATAATTAGATCAAGAATTTAAAATGACTATTGTTAAGTAACAATATATTTAGTTATTAAGGTTAAGGGTTTTAATGGAAAACACAGACCAGAGGTAGATCATATGGGTGCTCCAACGCTGGACTGGAGGAAACACAAGCTGGAATCAAGATTGCCGGGACAAATATCAATAACCTCAGATATGCAGATGACACCACCCTTATGGCAGAAAGTGAAGAGGAACNTTGTTAAACCAGAACTATTTTGAATATGAAATTTAACTTTATTTCTAAGAGGATTAAATTTTAATTGTAGTTTTTTTTTCTAATTTTTAGTGGGTCTAGCGCCAAAGTTTAAATAAAGTCAATTGGTATATACCTTTTATAAAATATGACAAAAATTTGGGCATATATTGAAAGCTATGTGGCATTAATTTAAGATTTTGAACAGATAATGTTGTCATCGCTAGTTCAATGGCAATAGAACATACATAATATAAGCCTTCTGAATGTTGAAAGTACCTATTAAATGTTTATTTTCTTGTAAATTAAAAAGCAATCTAAAAGCAGTTTAACTTTTAAAACGTGTTCAGAGATTGTCTTAATGAGTGAAGTAAGAGAAGGAAAAATCTGATATCACTTACATGTGTAGAATCTTAAAAATAAGATACGAATGAACTTATGTAACAAACAGAACTAGAGTTGCAGATATAGAATATAAACTTATGGTCACCAGGGTGAAAAATGGAGGAGGGATAAACTGGAAAATTAGAATTGACACAAGCTGCTATATATAAAATAGATAACTAATAAGGACACAGGGAAGTCTACTCAATACTCTGTAATGGCCCATATGGGACAAATAATCTAGAAAAGAGTCGATGTGCATATATGTATGACTGATTCACTTTGCTGTACGCCTGAAGCTAACACGACATTATAAACTGACTATACTCAAATAAAAATTTTAAAAATAAATAAAGTGCTCCATTTTAATATTCTGGCACTAAGTGGTAAGAGCCAGGAATTGGAGTCTTTTTCATATATAAATTTGTGCATTTTGTTTATATTGAACTATTTCCTCCTACTGAGAGCCTTTAATTGGTTATTTATTTTTGGTCTAGCTCAAGCTTTGCAACTTTTAGGTGCTCAACAATATTACTGAATCAATAGAGTAGGGAATTTATTTCTGAGTGTTTGTAATATACATATTGGCCAAGTTTTCCCATATACGCATGCCTCCATACCTCATATGCAGTGGTGGTGATTTAGTGGTNTCCTACTGAGAGCCTTTAATTGGTTATTTATTTTTGGTCTAGCTCAAGCTTTGCAACTTTTAGGTGCTCAACAATATTACTGAATCAATAGAGTAGGGAATTTATTTCTGAGTGTTTGTAATATACATATTGGCCAAGTTTTCCCATATACGCATGCCTCCATACCTCATATGCAGTGGTGGTGATTTAGTGGTTTAGTCGCTAAGTCCTGTTTGACTCTTGTGACCCCATGGACTATAGCCTGCTAGGCTCCTCTGTCCATGGGATTTTTCCAGGCAAGAATACAGGAGTGGATTGCCATTTCCTTCTCCAGGGGATCTTCCCGATCCAGGAATAGAACCCAGGTCTCTTGCATAGCAGGCAGATTCTTTACTGACTGAGCTATGAGGGAAGCGCCCAGTTTATATATGTGTGTATCTTTAATTATAGAAGTCTTTATGGAAGTAGTGTATTTTCTAGTGTGAAAAATGAAGCCTTGAAAGATTAGGAAAAATAATTTTTCTAGATCACTATACGAGCATGGGCCAACTGTGACTACAGCTGAGATTTCCTGTGTCAGTTACATGTGCATTTCTTTGAGACATAAGAGAATAAAATCACTTTGTAAGAAAAAGTAATCACAGACTTCACACTTGCAGTCTCCTACCTATTCCTGTTTAGAAATACTTCGGAGCTTTGGCCAGCATCCAGAATAGAATATGGACATTTAGAGGTTATCTATTTCAAACTGCTGCTTATTAAAAGAAAACCTAGTTCTTTTGGGTTTTATTTAGGTTATCTTTCCTTATCTAATTCTAACTCTATTCAGAGTTGAAAGCACTGCAGTCCAATTTAGCTTTTCTGCCTTTGTGGCCTGTTCTGGTTTTCCTTTTGTTTGAACACATCTATATATTATCCTACATTTATGTAGTTTTATATTTGACAGCATTTCTACGTCTATTATCTCATTTTATCTTTACAACAACCATCTGTGCTGCATAGGGAGTTATTATTATTACTATTTTCCAGCTGGAGAAAATGATACGAAGGAAAGTTAAGTGTTTTTTTCCATATCACATAATTATTAGTAGAGCCACAGGACGAAAACCTACGGGTTTTAAATCTTAGCCTATATAAAATAAGATTTTTCTCTTTAGATCATACTACAGGCTTTACGTATCTAATCAAAAATGTTAGTTGCTCAGCTGTGTCCAATTCTTTGCCACCCCATGGACTGTAGCCCACCAGGTTCCTCTGTCCTTGAGATTCTCCAGGCAAGCATCTTGGAATGGGTTGCCATTTCCTTCTCCATTTCATATCCATAGTGAAATTAATTTATTATATATGTGAGAAATATAAACTACATTTTATCAAATTTTGATTAATGACTAAATATTTTTAGCTAACAGTAATCATTTGATTAACATGTTCTTGTTCATAAAAGTAAGCATTATACTTTGCTTTAATACTATGTATTCAACAAATGTCTTCAGTTTTTACAATAAGCTGTCTTCTAGGCAATATTTTTATNAAACTACATTTTATCAAATTTTGATTAATGACTAAATATTTTTAGCTAACAGTAATCATTTGATTAACATGTTCTTGTTCATAAAAGTAAGCATTATACTTTGCTTTAATACTATGTATTCAACAAATGTCTTCAGTTTTTACAATAAGCTGTCTTCTAGGCAATATTTTTATCCTGATGATAAAAAAAATCAATTTTTTAAAGAAAATTAGTTCATCTTCACTTGGCTAAAAGGAAATAGTATGTGAAAATTTAAAGTTAAGAAGAAAGAATTTGGACCTACTTCAGTTTATACTATATTCTTTTATTACATTCATGTGGAAAAATATATGGAAGTTTAGAAGTCCAAGTATCATTTTGATATATATCCCAAATTATATTCCATGGTCATAAAACTGTATGTATACAAAGTAATTTGGTAACAATGGAATAAAATAAATCAATGCATTATTTTTTNCAGTTTATACTATATTCTTTTATTACATTCATGTGGAAAAATATATGGAAGTTTAGAAGTCCAAGTATCATTTTGATATATATCCCAAATTATATTCCATGGTCATAAAACTGTATGTATACAAAGTAATTTGGTAACAATGGAATAAAATAAATCAATGCATTATTTTTTATCAGGAGGAATAAAATATTCTGGCATCACTGACTCGATGGACGTGAGTGAGTGAACTCCAGGAGTTGGTGATGGACAGGGAGGCCTGGCGTGCTGTGATTCATGGAGTTGCAAAGAGTTGGACACAACTGAGTGACTGAACTGATTAGAATCCACGGGGATTCTCCAGGCAAGAATACTGCAGTGGGTTGCCATGCCCCCCTCTAGGGGATCTTCCCAACTCAGGATTGACCCCACTTCCCTGGTGGCTCAAACAGTAAAGTGTCTGTCTACAATGTGGGAGACTTGGGTTCCATCCCTGGGTTGGGAAGATCCGCTGGAGAAGGAAATGGCAATCCACTCCGGTACTATTTCCTGGAAAATCCCATGGACAGAGGAGCCTGGTGGGCTACAGTCCATGGTGTCGCAAAGAGTTGGACACGACTGAATGACTTCACTTCCCATTTTTACCAGCTGAGCCACTGGGAAATCCATATTAGGATCTACAAAACAGCATGTAACTTTAGCATAGAAATTATTCTTCTATGCATTTATGCTAAAAATTTTAGATAATTTCATGAATAAATAAGTAGGTAGGTATATACATATATTATTCCTTTGTATTTTCTCTTAAAGAGATAGGTAGATAGATATACAAAAACATAGAGACAGAGAAAGACAAAGGACCGTGTATTTATATATTGTAGGTATAATAAATTATTAGACAAAAAATCAAATTTTAAGCATTCAATGTTTAATAAAATTTTTATAAATTTGTGAAGACATAGAAATAGATGTTAGTCTTGNGGAACTTATACCCAACCTCCTCAAGAAGCTATGGGGCTTTTCCACTAACAAGTGCAGAAGTTGGAAAGATTAACTTGTATCAAGTTCAAGCTTTAAATTATTAATTGAGTCGGGATTATTTCAACTTTGAATTGAGACAGTACTAGAACCAGTGAACTCAAGGGACCTGCCTGAGATTTTCTTTGGGTATGGAGATTGGGGAAGAAATGTACACAAGTCAACTTGACTTAAAAGGAAAGTTAAAGCATGATAAAGTTCCTTTAATGTCTTCATTTCATGACTTCTGCTTGTTTAACTTAACAGTATGGTATTGCAAAAATAAAAGTGAAATTGAAATTTATGAAAATGATGAAGTTTTTCCTGGAATCAATGAAAGTGATATTGGGATCTAATTAACAAACAAAAAGTTAACAACTAAAAAACAGTTAAGTGTGATGATGTTCATAGAGTAAATCAGGGCAAGAATATCTTCTCTATAATGATGTAATAATGGTTAGAATAAATACTATATACAGAGGTCATCAAGCTGTCCACTTAATATTAGGGGATGTTATTGTATGTAAAGTATGCACCAGCCAAAAAAGACAGAATGAATGAAATCAAAAGATTAAATAAGAATCTTGGGAAAATGATGAATCGTTTCAATAAAGTTTGCCAAAATGACTATTTGACCTTCTGAGAAAGTCAAATATGAAGTACAGAAGATCATTTCAGGTTACCATGTGATTTCGTCAGGAGAAATTTGACAAATGAAAAACAAAATATTATTTTTATTTCCTATTCATTTAAAAATAAGTTTAAAAAAATGCCTATATTGCATTTGAGGCAAATAAAGCATGCATATATTCATAGTTTTACTAAATAGCTGAAGACGAAGTCCAAATCATGCGTTCATCATCTACTCTTAATTCATAATTATTTTGTAAATGTAGCTTTAAAAAATCAGAGTAACTCATATACATATTTCTAAAACTCACACATAAAACTTCTANAGTTTAAAAAAATGCCTATATTGCATTTGAGGCAAATAAAGCATGCATATATTCATAGTTTTACTAAATAGCTGAAGACGAAGTCCAAATCATGCGTTCATCATCTACTCTTAATTCATAATTATTTTGTAAATGTAGCTTTAAAAAATCAGAGTAACTCATATACATATTTCTAAAACTCACACATAAAACTTCTATCCTTTGCCTTCCAAATAGAGCTATATTAAACTTCTGGGTAAATATTCACAACTTATATTATTTTTTTTTCTATATAATCATTTTCACAGTTAAATCATAAAGTATATGATGATTATATTTCCTTTTTTATAAATTTTTTTCTTAAAGCTAACCTATTTTTAAAAATTTTAAATGATTTATACATGTCTAATTTCTAATATTACCCAAAGTTTCCAACAGAAATATAAACTTTTGTTAAATGATTGAACATTTTAGATGGTTCTATCAATATTTTTTTCATTGAATAACTGCCTCATAGAACATTTCATTTAGACGTATGATGCATTTGAAGTTTATTTTTGTGTATGGTGTGAGTTAAGAATACAATTTTTTTTTGCATGTAGATATTCATTTGTTCTAGCAGAGTTTATTGAAACACTACTCTTACCACATTTAATTGTCTTGGCACTACTATTGAAAATTAATAGACCATAAATATAAGGATTTATTTCTGGACGATCAATTGTATTCCATTGGTGTATATGTCTACCCTTATGCCAGTATCCTGGACCTGCATATTGTGATATTGTAGTAAGTTTTGAAATTAGAAACCTTGTATCCTCGCACTTTGTTCTCCTTTTCGAGATTATTTTGGCTCTTCTGTGTCCCTTTCATTTCCATATCAGTTTTAGGATTAGCTCATCAATTGTGCAGAATAACTTCTGGGATTTTAATAGGAATTGCTTTGAATTTGTTTATGAATTTAAGGAGTATACCACCTTAATAGTGTAAGTCCTGCAATCCATGAATGTGGAATGCCTTTCCATTCACCTGTCTCTGATAATTTCTTTCAGCGATAGTTTATAATTTTCAATAAAATTGCATGACTTTTTATTGAATTTACTCCTGTGTAGCTTATTATATTTTCATTTCCTTGAAAGTGGTTATTCATTATTCTCTTAATTTCATTTTTATGTATGCATTTTTGTTGTACATATAGCTTGGATAGAATTATTGTAATATGAGAATATATGTTTCATGTGTGTATGTATATGTATTCTAGTTTAGCAGATGCTACCAACTGCTTTTTTTCAGAGCAGTTTTGCCAATTTGTTTTCTGTAAGAAGCATACGAGAGTTTTGCTTGCTCCACATTCTTGCCAGCATTGTGCTATCAATTTTTAAAATTTTAGATATTTCGCGGGTGTATCTCGAATTTGACGTTAATTTGCAATCCTCTAGTGGCTGATGAAGTGAAGTATATTTTCATATGTCCATTGGACATCAGGCTATCCTCTTTGGTTAAGTGTGTACTCAAGGGACATGGAGTAATACTTTTATCATGTTTTGTATAATTTTTTAGGAGTTTATACATACTCTATGCATAGTTTGTCTTATATATGGATGTATTCCAAATATCTTCTAGATTAAGAACTTCTCATATCTTAGTCTGCTGTTTTTATCTAAAGTAAAAACTTTTAGCAAACTACTTTTCTGTGTCTATTGAGATGATTATATGAAATTTATCATTTATTTCTTAGTTCATGCATTTCTTTTCTAGTGTGAAAGCAATCTTGCATTTCTGAAATAAAGCTAACTTGGTCCAGATGTGTAACAATTTAAAATTTTACTAGATTTGGCTTTCTGTTATTTTGTTTAATATTTTGAAATTAATTTCACAGGAGAAATTGGCCTGTAATTCCCTTTCTTAAAATATTTTTTCCAGGTTTGGTTTCAGTCATGCTACTTACTTAGAATGACTTAGAGGATATTTTTATATTTTTCTGTTTTTTGGGAAAGTTTGTTTAAAATTGGCACATTCTTTTTATATGTTTAGAAAAGTTTCCAGTGAAATAATCTAGGCCTAATGTTTGCTTTCTGGGTAGGTTTTTCTTTATGAATTCAGTTTATTGATAGCTGTAAGGTATTCAGATTATTTTTCAGACAGTTTTGGTGTTATATTTTCAATTTATTGATATATTATTGGTCATAATTAACTGTTGTTATCTTTTAAATGTTTCCAGATCTGTTTTGACTGCTGTGACACAAATAATTTTGAGAGTGATAATCCCAGATTACCAAGATGTGGCATAAAAAAAACTCTTCTTAATTTTTACTATTGGGAATGTGTATGCCTCCCTTGGCTTTGCTTAGGGCAATATTTCTCAAGCTTAGCTGCATATAAGACTAAGGCAGAGAATTTTCAAAAACACTAATGACTGAACCTCACCTGCAAAACTTCTGTCATTACTCTGAAATGTGGCTTGCCTACTGTAATGACTTAAACCCTCACAAGTTAACGTATTATCAGTGAAGGTGTCCAGTCAAGGTTAGGAACTGTGGGCTTGTATGAATACATTTTTTGTATATTAACTCTATTACTTTCTCATTAGACTTTAATTAATATTGAATTACTTGGAGCTAACAGTGGAGTAAACCAGATATAATATAAAACCAAATATTTAATGACAGTACTGGTTATAGAAATACTAGAAAGCATGCTTTATCAATTATTTCTTAAAAATTTGTCATTGAAAGAAGAACCCAAGTCAAAATTTTTGAAAAGAAATTATTTTTATCCAGGAATATATCTGGGGGCAAATAAAAGTCTACAGATTTTCATTTGAACAGTGTCCCATAATTACCTAGCCAGTTCCCAACATACATTAAAATTATCTGGTATATTTTTTACGGAGGTGTAATTGGCTATTTTTTTTTTTTTAAATTTTAAAACCTATCCCATATCCCACCTGAGAAGAACTCAATCCCTGGAAATAAGAATACAGTATCAATAACTTTTTCATTTTCCAGGTGATTCTTGTGTGCAGGCAGTGGTCAGAATCATTGAAATAGATTATTATTTGCAAAAAATATCAGCCAAATTGAACGTTTTATGAAAAATGCAGAGGCAGTTTAATTTTAAATTTTATATAACAGAATTCTATTTATAATTCTATTCAACTTTAAAAAGTATATTTGTAGATAAATTATAAATAAAATCTAATGTTTATAATTTAAGGAAATATAAATGCACTCCCATATTTAATTGATATTCTCATTTATTTTAAAGTAATTTTAAATACCCTCGAAGTTGATAACTGTGTTTCACCTATCACTTACTGTCTTCTTCAACTGTTAGCATGGGACAAACCTGACTTGAACACTTTAGAAGATTCTTCTTTTTTAGGAGACAGAATGGGAGAAAGATTGACAAGTTAGAAAAGATTTGTATAAAGTTAAAATGTGGTGCAATGAGGCGGAAATAAAATAACAGTGTGCATTGTAAGGTTTTGAATAACGTGATCTGCAAATTACTTAGAAAGTTTAGAAAAATAATACTAAGATAATTTTAATGACATTTCATTCAGTAACCATGTCCTGGAGTATTCTTAGTAACACTTCACACATACTATATATATATGATTGGCAGAAGATAATGTCAAAACATCTATAAATATGTGATGAATTCTGATTTAATTTTTATGAAGGCTTTTAGTAAAATTACATTGAAAAATTACCCTACTCTTGTTTGATGTTTAGAACATCTGGCATTGTATCTGAAATTTTTTGTACAAGGGATTTTTTTTTTTGCAGGAAACATCATATATTTCTAATATTAAAAATATTATTTCATTCAGTGACATTTATTGCCTACTATGAGTCAGGCACAGTGCTAAGAGCTAGGGAGTTACAAGTGTAAATTTATTATTCTTTTTTGAGCCATGGACAAATCAGTTAGCACTTACAATTTACTGTTATAAATTATATTATTACTGTTAAAAATAATAGCAACTAACTTCAGAGAGCATTTACTATATGCCAGACTGAGTTCTAAGCATTTTTCATGTATTAACTCAGTTAAAAATAGAACATAGGCTGTCCCTGTTAAGCAGTGAATGGATAGCTCTCTCACTCCTGTGACACCAGTGAAACCTTTCTGGAGAAACTGGTGACTGAGCTGAGTCTTAAAGCAAAAGTGAGACCAAATCAAAGAAAGAAAAACTAGACAAGTAGTCTAAATAGAGGGGATAGCATTTAGAAATGCATGGATACATAAGACAACGTGAGTTGTTAATTGAACAGCAAGTAACTTAGTATACTTGGAGTCCTACGTTTGTGGTAGAGTGATGGGAAGCAAGAATGGAATAAATTCAAATATCTTATCATGAGTGACCTATATATCATCCTTATGAGGATGGAGTCTCCAGAAAGTGAAGGAAAGATATTTAGTAATTTTAAGCATGCTGTTAACATAATCAGAATTTAATACTTTAAAATGACAACTATGGTGGTCATTCCTCAATATAGAGAATGGACTGGGAGGGAAAAGGTTGTGGTCAGAGATTTTAGACACTCTTGTTATAGTCAAGGCAGGAGATGATAGCATGGACTTCCAGAAGAAGGGAGTGGGTAAAGACAGTTGATAAAGTTGATAGATACAAATAGGTAAAATAGGTAGGGATTTTGTGATGAGGGAATGTGATGGTTAGTTTTATGTTGTCAATTTGGCTAGACCTCCTTATCTAGATCTTTGGTCAGATATTATTCTAGATGTTTCTGTGAAGGCATTTTAGATGAGGTTAACGCTTACATCAACAGACTTCGAGGAAAGCAGAATATCCTCCGTAATGTGGGCAAGCTTCATNCTGCTCCCTGGCTCTAGAGCTCAGTAGTTGTGGTTCATGTCCTTGGAGACAGGTGGGATGGACCAGGGATAGAACCTATGTCCCCTGAATGGGCCGGCAGAGTCTTTACCACTGAGCCACCAGGGAAGTCCCAAACTTTAAACTTTTAAAACTAATATTTGTATTACCTGGATGTTTTCCTATAAAACTAAATATTTTAGCCAAAAATCTAAAATTTATCTTCTTACAAATCTGTTTTTCCAAAATTGCCACATATTCAGTCTAATAATTTAGTCCTTTTAAGTATGAAGCTCTTTTTTTTCCTTTCTGAAATTCATTTAAATCAAGTGCGCAGGAATGTGTGAATGTGAAAGTTGCTCAGTCGTGTCTGACTCTTTGCAACCCCATGGACTAGACAGTCCATGGAAATCTCCAGACCAGAATACTGGAGTGAGTAGCCTTTCCCTTCTCCAGGGGATCTTCCCAACCCAGGGTTTGAACCCAGGTCTCCTGCATTGCAGGCAGATTCTTTACCAGCTGAGCCACAAGGGAAGCCCATGGATGTGTGAGTGTAATTTAAGTTATAAGTTATATAGATTTTGCTAGAGTGGCACCATATGATTAAAAACTTATTTTCAAATGTAAACTTTCCTCAACATATACCTGTATTTAGCACAAGTGGCTTAACTTTGACAAAATTAAACTCTGAATATTTGCTTTTGCAATTGTACTTCAATCTGTGCATGACATTTCTTGATAAACAAAATGAAAGGCTTCTATGTTATGGGAGTGATCACTGATGGCAAACAACAGGATGGAAAAATGAGTGGAAGTAATTTATTTTACAGATAATTTTGAAGTGATTTTTTTCCAACAACACTTTCTCTCCTTTAAAATTGCTATATCATGCAGTAGATTTGTAATTTATTACTTTATATTGATAACAACCACCACATTCAGTATAAATACTGCAGAAAACCATCCTTATGGTAGAAACAGACTGCATTTTCTTTCCAAAGAGCTTTCTCTGTGCCAACAGTAAAGACAGCAGGCTTTGTACACCGTTTCCTAGCACAAAAGTTATAATGTAAAATTTCTTCTTTCAGACCTGTGCAGAAAACAGGAAGCTTCCCATTTAGAGTAAGATCCCTATGCCTAGTCTTTAGTTCTCAAATCACAAATGTTTTATGATAAAGCTCTTCAAAATTTCTTCGTTTTCAAACTTTTATCACTTTCCTCTCAGTAGTATCTAAAGTTCATGCTACCTGGATGTTTTCCTCATAGAAATCCCATTACCTGAATATCCTCTTAGGTTTGAATACATTGCATAACTGTTATTATAGTAAATCCAAATTTACTTTCCTTAATTTATGTGTCTATCCCTAAAAGTCTTTGACGTTCTTTGTCTCAGACTCATATTTTAAGCAAATCTGTCTGTCACTCAGATCCTGAAGAGAATGCTCTTGGATCGATGCTTTAACCTTTATTTTTTTGGAGTCAAAGGAATATTTCTTATTTTCTAAANATAACTGTTATTATAGTAAATCCAAATTTACTTTCCTTAATTTATGTGTCTATCCCTAAAAGTCTTTGACGTTCTTTGTCTCAGACTCATATTTTAAGCAAATCTGTCTGTCACTCAGATCCTGAAGAGAATGCTCTTGGATCGATGCTTTAACCTTTATTTTTTTGGAGTCAAAGGAATATTTCTTATTTTCTAAATTTCCTGATTTCACTGAAGGTGTGTTTATATTTGCCACTCCTCTCCATGTGCTTCAAGATTTCACAACAGAAACCATAGTAACTAGGAGAATACAAGGTACACATTGCCACATGGCCAGTGTGTTTATATATTTTATAAGATTATTTAAGGCCATATTCATTATTGAGTTTTACTAAATTTTTTATACATAATTTGATAAACGGAATTTTAAATGGATATAATGTTTAGAGAATCTTTATGTTAATTAATCTTTCCTGGGTTTTTTAAAAGTTGTGCTTTTAAATTTAGAGAAATAAAATTTAATAAAACCACATCAGAGGGATCAAATTTAATGCTATTATAATGCCTCTAGAGGGCAGTATTAAATTATTTGAGACTATACCTTAGAATTTTCTCAGGCAAGTCACTCAACATTTGAAGAGACAGTGGAAATGGGAGAAGGTGGTATTCTTTGTGTAATATTATTCATGGATACAAATATCTGTGAAATCCAGACCCTCACACTTGAATCAACAAGTGTTATAGGGAGGGGGTTTTTAAACTGAGCTTTTATCTTTTTTCCAGAAAAGAGTTTCGTTTCTCTTCTTAGGATCTATGGAGTGTTACTGGTACACTCAAAATATGCGAAGCTTAGAATGTGAAAATAAGGACATTTGTTTTCCAATAGGCATACTTTCCATGCAAGCCACAGAAAGAACCACAGTTTTGATCAGATCACTTTAATTTCACATATGTGGTTTAAACTATGGATTTAAGGGGAAAAGGGATTTAAATTTATTGATAATTAATAACCTTTTAAAAATTGTATCAGTACAAGTATAATTTTTATCCTCTGAGGATTCTTTCTGTCTCTCTTTATATCTATTGATAGGTATTTATATCTAGATATCTCATATATCCCATGGCATATGTGTGTGTATGTGTGTGTGTATATATATATATATAACAAATAGTATATATTACATGTAGAGAGAGTTAGAGTTCTAGATGTAGATATTTATAATACTTCAACTTATTTCTTAGTATGTCTATGAATGAAAAAAGAAGTATCAGGGAGAATGAAACCCTTACCGGCTGTTCTCACTTAACTTCATCCTTTTCGCACAGAAACTGTGCTCCGCCCCTGGAGCATAGGAGATTTCCCTCAGATCAGGATGGGTCATTTGGCCTGCTCAAGTAGAGAAACTATAATTTACAGTTTTTCATTTCATTTCTTTCCTTTGTAGATGTATCTTCCGAAGGTATAGAGTCAATCTGATTTTTTTCCTGAATAATCAGGTCACACCCTGAGGTGATGAAAGAACAGTAGAGGCCCCAGCTGCTTTCCTGTATTCAAAACGGGTTGAAAGTGCGAATGTTTATTCCTCTTGTTGTTGATATAAAAGGTAGGATCAGCATGACTGCTTTACTGGTTCTTTTGGCATTCTCTTTGGGAGTGTAGAATATATTTTCTTTTGTAGAATGTGCTTCCAAACTGAATACAGAATCTGAGGGATGGTTTTGCATTTCTTCCAATATTTTTTGTGAAGGAAATATTAAACATACCCTTTAAATTTGTAGAAGCCATGCTTAATTTAAAATTAAGTACATAAGGAAATGTAGATTTTAGTAAAAGAGGAAAACCTTATTTAAGATGATTTATATGTAGCTCATCTTTCTGTGTTTGTACAGTATTGTGAATATTTTATGGAACCTTACACAGTGTCTGAGAGGTACAAAGTAGTATTTCTACTTTAAAAATGGAAATGCTGAATATTAGAGTCAAAAGTGACTTCTGTAAGGGTGCACATAGATCAACATTGGCACAAACAAGGTAAAAAAGTCTTCTGATTTCTGCCTAGAATTTCTTCTTACGAAGAAATCCTTTCTCTAGCAGAAAAGAGACATCCTCTGAAAATAAAAGGGAAACAGAGTCCATTTGCTTCCAACTTTCTGTAAACATCAGGAGACTTCTCAAAAGGCCTGTCTCTAGAATCACATACCCTTTGGTAGCCTGTGAGGCAGACACACTGAACTATATATATTGTCCCTCCTCCTAAGTCCAAAACAGCCATGAACTGATGGTTTTGCCTCAGAAGAGTCTGTGCTTCTGTGACTACATGGGATAATCAACAAATAGATTTAAGGCTCTTCTGATATTTAATTTATGTAATTGTAATACACATAAGCATTGTCATGAAGTCCCTGGTTTGGAACATTAAAATCTCTCACCAGCTCCCATGGTAGATAAGGTAACATAACTGTTGATGGCTCACCATGGGACATTCACACCTGGTGGCAATAACCCTAGCCTGGTAAGGGGTTCTGCTCATGACCCCCATGTTCGCTCAAGTTCATGAGGCTCTGAAAGGTGGCTTGGCTTGTGACCACGCTGAGTTCCAGTTATAGCCCCATGCTTTGAGTTGTCAGGCCAAAATCATTGTTCCCAGTTACCAGACAGTTTCCTAACCCGTGTCCCAACTTCATGGGTTTCTCTTTCTACTCTCATGCATCCCACCTCCACCATGGCTCCTCATCAAGTTATGTACAAACTAAACAATTCAAAGCCCACTATAAACTTGCCCAATTTTGCTTACTTAAGCAAATTGTCTTCTCTCACTGTCTACACTCAATACAGATGGATCCTATATATGCCCCAGACTTCTAACACTCTTTATACAATCTAGCTCACACTTTGGCATTCCAGTTCCTAGTGTATTCAGTGACTTCTTGGGTATCAGTTCTTGGATGTCCCATGGACAGGAAATGTTTACCCTATCCAGCGTGCAGTTCATCATCTCTCACACACAAACATGTTTTCCTTCTGTGATGACAATCCCAGTGAGGCTTCCAATCACAGTGAGTAGATTGCTCAAACCTGAGAATGTCACTGCTCTCATCCATTAGTTCTGGATATTTCTGAAGTCCTAAGTATTTCTTGAATCCATACATTATTCTCTTCTTCCTGAGACTAGACTATCATCGTCCCTTGCTTAGATTACTACAGCATTTCTCGTGATTTAGGCATTCCCTTGTGGCTCAGCTAGTAAAGAATCTGCCAGCCACGTGGGAGCCCTCGGTTCACTTCCTGGGTTGGGAAGATTCCCTGGAGAAGAGAAAGGCTACCCACTCCAGTATTTTGGCCTGGAGAATTCCATGGACTATACAGTCCATTGGGTCACAAAGAGTTGGACACGACTGAGCAACTTTCACTTCACTTTACTCTCATGATTTAACCACAGTGGTTAATTATTTCTTTACTTAAAAACTGTAAGTGACTCTTTAGCTTTCAGGATTTAGTCCTTATCTTTAACATGGCTTATAAGAGACTGTAATATGTGGACTTTTCTTATTAATCCAACCACAACTGGGCTCTGGTGAGAATGGCATCAATCATGAAAGATTATATTATTTACTTAGTAATATCTTAGAGGAGAATAATTTCCACAGTGATTTTTAAAGTGTGAGAGAGGGTACTTCCCTGGTGGTCCAGTGGTTAAGAACCTGCCTTGCAATGGGGGCTATGCAGGTTCAATCCCTGGCTGGGGAACTAAGACCCCACGTGCTACTAGCAACTACCAAGTCATGCCTGCTTTGAATAAGACTGGTTGCAGTGATATAAATAAATAAATAAATATTAAACAAAAAAGTGTGAGGGAAATTAATGCCTCTGAATGCAGTGATCCAGCATTTCTGTTTGTCAAACACATTGCCTTATCTTGTATTGCCACGCATTAGTTCAGACTATTTCCATGCAGATCACTTAAGCACACCTACTCCTAGAGAGCATATTAAAAAGCAGAGGCATTGCTTTGCCAACAAAGGTCCATCTAGTCAAGGCTATGGTTTTTCCAGTGGTCATGTATGGATATGAGAGTTGGACTATAAAGAAAACTGAGCGCCAAAGAATTGATGCTTTTGAACTGTAGTGTTGGAGAACACTCTTGAGATCCCTTGGACTACAAGGAGATCCAACCAGTCCATCCTAAAGGAGATCAGTCCTGGGTGTTCNAAAAAGCAGAGACATTACTTTGCCAACAAAGGTCCATCTAGTCAAGGCTATGGTTTTTCCAGTGGTCATGTATGGATATGAGAGTTGGACTATAAAGAAAACTGAGCACCAAAGAATTGATGCTTTTGAACTGTAGTGTTGGAGAACACTCTTGAGATCCCTTGGACTACAAGGAGATCCAACCAGTCCATCCTAAAGGAGATCAGTCCTGGGTGTTCATTGGAAGGACTGATGCTGAAGAAGCTCCAATACTTTGGCCACCTGATGTTTGTTATTATTTCATGCTGGTTGGTCTAATAATCCCATTCCAATTGTAAAATCCTGAAAACATAAAGACCATAATTTATAAATATTTTATATATATTTTCAACATCATCTATAGTGTTTAACATAAATATCTACTTATTATATTCTCCCTAAAATATTCATCTTTGCCTCTAAATTTAAAAGCCAATATTTTGTATATTTCTATTATAATTAAAACATTACTTAGAAACAAAATTATCAAACAATACAATTATAAGAGCAGAAATTTATTTAAATGGCTTTATTTTAATTTTTATTTTCCTTTATTATGAAAACATAGAAAATCAGATTTGAAAAAAATTTTATACATGATCGAACTCAACTCCTGTTATGGACTTAGATTCTATGGACCAGAAATGAGTGAAAGTCTAATAGACTTTCATAATGTCTTTCAAAATAGTCCTATATATGTTAGCCTGAGTTTTGTAAAACATACAAGCTTGACTACATCAGACTGTCTTGAATTATCCTTTAGATCAAATACAAAACATTGTCTAGGAAATATATCTATTAATATATCTAATCTATTTATCATTGGGATTCCACTTTCTTTAATGTTCTTTGTTTCCATTACTCTGCTACCATCCCCTGTATTACATTATCTAGCAAAGTCTCTTACCTTTTCCCCACATGTAGGCATGTGTCTCCTACTGTAAAGTCTATTATCCAGGAGATATGAGAGGCAGAATATTATAGTGCTTAAGAGCATGAACTCTGGAGCCATTGACTAGATTAGAAACCCTGCTTCTCCACTTGCTGACTGTGGGAATTTGGGGAATCTAAGTTAATCCCTCAAGACCCCTGTTTCCTTATATGCAAAATGAGGGGGAAAGTAATACTGAGCAGTTAGAATGGTTGTAAGGATTAAACTATTTAATATATTTAAATAGTTTGTTTAAACTTTACAAGTTATAGTTATTTAAATTTTACAAGTTATAGTTATTTAAATTTTACTTTAAACTGTTTAAAGTTCAAGGTGGGCTTCTCAGGTAGCTCAGTGGTAAAGAATCCACCTGCCAATACAGGAAATGCAGGAGATGTGGGTTCAGTCCCTGGGTCTGGGAGATAAACTAGAAGAAGAAATGGCCACCCCTCCAGTATTCTTGCCTGAAAAATTCCATGGACAGAGGAGCCTGTTGGGCTACAGTCCATGGGGTTGCTAAAGAGTCAGACATGACTGAGCGACTGAGTACGCATAGCACAAAGTTCAAGGGAAATCATACTTAGTGAGTTTATGTGATACTTATAATCACTGGTACATATTCAATTTATAAAAGGACATTCTTAACATACAATGTCTGAAGAAGTTTGTGCATGAGTATTTCAGAACTATCTGTGCTCTGATATGCTGTGCTATATTCTAATACATCTACACTTCTTTATACATGCCATTTATGAAATCTATGCAGTTTATTAAGACACTTTTGAATAAAATGCTTCCAGTTTTATATTGGTCAATATATTTCCAAAATCCTTAAAGATGAGTTCCTTTTGAGTTATAAAATGTGAAATCAGTAGTAAAAATGATGTTATCTTTTTACTTTTAAAGCTTTAATGACTTTCATGATAATGTAGCATATTGAATTCTAGACAAACATCATATAACCGATGTATAGTGATTGATATAAGAAGGAATAAATCTAATTTTACCAATTTTCTAAACAAGATATTTGATTTCACAGTTGATTCAAGTGTGCAGTTGCTTCTTAAAGGTTATTTAAGGTTTCCACCAGATTAGGCTGGAATAAGTAAAAGGAGTTGATATAGAATGGATAGTTGAGCAAAAAAGAGCTGGTCATGAGATCAAAGTGAAAATAAAGACTAACACTAGCTTTTGTGAGATGAAAATACAAGATAATGATAGACAGTAATGCTGTTTTATAGATTCTGTAATGCTTCACTTACATGATTACTGTCAATATATTACAGGGAAGCATTTCCTAATCACTCAGTTGCTACCTGGGTTTCTACCCTTTTAAACTACTGAAAGAATATATTTATTTATTTTCTGATTTTTTTTTTATTTTTTGTTTTTAGTCGGT
Organism: Neotragus moschatus; assembly: GCA_006410615.1. Classification (NCBI taxonomy): domain Eukaryota; kingdom Metazoa; phylum Chordata; class Mammalia; order Artiodactyla; family Bovidae; genus Neotragus; species Neotragus moschatus. The sequence goes on along the minus strand of SJYA01001034.1, from coordinate 391,726 downwards.
AAGTCATGTCCAACTCTTTGCTTTTCTCCATAGACTGTGGCCTTCCAAGCTCTCTGTCCATGGGATTTCCCAAGCAAGGATACTGGAGTGGGTTGCCGTTTCCTTCTCCAGAGGATCTTCCCAACCCAGGGATCAAACTCATGTTTCCTGCATTGCAGGCTGATTCTCAACCACTGAGCCACCAGGGAAGCCCCCATTTTATTTTTACTTACTTTTTATTCCAAATGCATTTTATGTATCCATTTAATAATAATTTTGTATTTTCTTTTATATTACACAATTCTGAATAACTCAGCCATAAATTTTTTCATCTGTATAAGTTCCATGCAGAAATTTCATATTTCTTGTGCTCAGACTCTTGGGCTCTTGAGGAAGTGTTGGTGCATTGCTAAGAAGCATCTTAATCCCCTGCTGGGTCTGTTGGGCAAATTAAGAGGTGGAGAGGTGGGACAGGGAAACGGGACAGGGCAAAGAAGAGCCACATTTCTTGCTCACTTTTTCCTCCATTGGCAACTCAGTCCTTTTGTGTTAACAAGCTCTTCTGGGAATATAAATCAAGAAGGCCAGAACTACAGATCATTTGTTTTCATACCCTTTGCCTAAATCATATCGACAGCTAGCAAGAATTATGTTACTGTTCAAGAGGAAGGTGAAAAAAATCTGGAATGCAGGAGCAGTGGGGTAAAGGAGAAAAAGAAAAGGCTGAAAAGTTCCCAGGGCAGCTTAGGCATCATTCCCTTATGGATTCCTCACTAACTCTTCCTTCCTCATCTTTCATTAACTGTTGGTAGCATGGGGTATCCTGTACTATTGGGCTTTCTAGGAGACACCTCCAGTAAATATGCAGATTATCCTTGATTTATTTTGTTATTGTTCAATCACTCAGTCGTGTCTAACTCTTTGCCACCCCATGGACTGCAGCATGCCAGGTTTCGCTATCCTTCACCATCTTTCAGAGTTTGCTCAAATTCATGTCTGTTGAGGCTTCCCTGGTGGCTCAGACAGTAAAGTGTCTGCCTACAATGTAGGAGACCTGAGTTCGATCCCTGGGTTGGGAAGATCCTCTGGAGAAGGAAATGGCAACCCACTCCAGTACTCTTGCCTGGAAAATCCCATGGATGGAGGAGCCTGGTAGGCTACAATCTATGGAGAGAAGAGCCTGGTAGGCTACAGTCTATGGAGTTGCAAAGAGTCAGACACGACTGAGTGACTTCACCTCACCTCATGTCTGTTGAGTCGATGATGCCATCCAACCATCTCATCCTCTGTCGTCCCCTTCTCCTGCCCTGAATCTTTCTCAGCATCAGGGTCTTTGTTTATTTTACATCAACCTTTTTACTGGGTGCCTGTTGGAAAAGAGTGTTACTCAAAGTGATCAGAAGTGGATACCATGTTTCCCAACTATCTTTTCCTTCAAACCAAACTCAAATTGACCCTGACAGGCATATGTGGCAGAGTGTCTGTCAAAAAGAGGAAGTCAAGATTTGTTTCATCACCTAATTCATTCTCATGTGTCAAAAAAGGGGAGTGGGGGGGGCTCATAGAGTTAGGCCCTCCACATCCAGTGTCTCCTTTCCAGATCCGATAAGTGCTTCTCAAACCTCCATACCCTGTAATCTAACTCGACACACATGCATGCAGGCATGTATGTTTCCTCTCAGACCCTTTCTAACCTCTGATTTTTTGGTTTTTCCAGGACATCCTTGCATCAACAATATGCCTGTGTATTTTTTAATCTCCATTGTCATAGGCTTCCATTACAGACTTTATCCTTTTTTTTTTTTTTCCAATTAACTCTTATTCTGTCAAGATTAAGATACAGACTGAATGACCTAGCAGCAACCCTGGTTAATTTCTGCAAGAATCACTTAAAAGTAAGAACAGTAATCTATATAGTCTGGTCTCATGAAAAAGGCACATCTCTTCCATAGTATGACTTTGATCCTAGTCCCTGAAACTAACAACTCAGCCTCATTTCACTATGGGATATTTTACCAGATTTCTAAGCCAGTTTATAAAAGAAGCCCCTTATAATCTAAGAACTTTGAGCCATTCAGCATAGGTGGCATTGGCAGCTTCAACCTTTATCTTCTGAGAAAAATGGGTGGCTTTCGATTCATCCCATTTTAGGCGGTGGGTTTGGGATATGCTAGCTTTCTTACAGAAGAGTCAGAAGGCTAACTTAGTCTCTGCCAGTTAAAATTTTAGATAAGTTGAAAATTTTTATCTTGTGTATGAATGACTGGATCTTGGTAGGTGTTCAAAAATACTTATTGAGTTGAATGAGACAGGCAGCTTTTATGGACCAACTCTCCCATCTGTATAAAACTACAAAAAAAAAAAAACAAAAAACCATAGCCTTGAGTAAGCCCCATTACTCAAGGTGGGTTATGAGTCCCTCCACCCAGTTCTTAAAAATTCTTCTCTTTGTTTAAGTGGAATCAAGCTCAGACTGAGCTCTGGCCTTCTCCACTTATCTCAATAATCTTGAATAAAGTCTTCCTCACCTGTTCAATTTTGTGCAATATTTGCCTTGACGAGTTTTCCATTACATGGAAGTTAATACTACAAATGAACTAAGTGGTTCGTAGATACATAGAATATTCTACTACATAAACTGTTTTGTTTCTTAAGTAGCCTTAATGAATCATCTACTATAAATACTTCTGTAGAAATATTTAATGTAACAAATTCAAATTATAAGAATTTTGTATCTGTTTTTTCATAAATATATCATTTTGTTGTATATAAGAGTATGTGGGTTTGTGTTTATTCTTGAATATACGATACATCTGTTTGTCTATAGAGAAAACACAAAAAAATTCTATTTCTTTGGCACACTAGTCAATAAGCCCAGAGATGCTGTATTTGAACTTTAAATTTCTCATGCAGAGAATCCAATAAATTCTTCCACAGATTCCCTTTGGCATCTGAGTAAATTTCTAGTGCCCTTTAAATTTTTATGGCTGTTTCTTCTCCTCTCTTACCCCAGAGGCAGTGTTTCACTACTTTCATAATATCTCCTCGCCTTTACTTGACTCACCCCCCACCTCCAATGTTGAATTAACACATAGCTTCTCGACTTCGCTGGTTTCCCCCGGACTATGTCTTTCCAGCCCCTCCTCTTTTATTCTTCCTTCTTGCTTTTTTTTTCTTTTTTTTTTTTTTGACACTCTATCACTGCTTTTAGTGTATAAACATAAGATACCCTTAGTATTCCCACAGATTAGCCTAAAACCACCCAAGTCCAGGTTGCTGAGTACATTTGTATGTATGGTATGTATGTTCATATTTATAGATTCATTATATTTTCCACAGGGTCATGCAAGAAAAAACTAATAAAATGCACCTTTATATTATAATGAGTGCTGATTAATAATAAAACTTTAAGGATACATAATTCTTTCTATGACAGGCTTATATGTCACTAATTTACTTTCTCAAATCTGATAAGCAAGAAACATGTCAGACGTTTTTGATTAGTTTTAGTTCTTAGAGGCTGTGTGCTGCAAATATTCTTGAAAAATACCAGAGTCAAGGAACAGCAAAGAATGGGAAAAATATATTCTGTTGAACATATTGATTTGACAGTTAAGAACTTAAATATACAGTGAACATTAATTCAGTAGGTAAATATTTATATGTACTATATCATCACACAAAGATAATTGAACCAAATGAAGTAAGAACCGTATTTAAGTATAAGATATCGAAGCTGGTTCAAATTATATAAATTGGTTGTATTGAGGTCATTGAATCTGTTCTTCCGTTTTAATAATGACTACGGATCACCCATCATTGATTTTACCAGTGTAGTGGGTAGTGAGGTGGGAGGAATCCAAAGTGATGGAACTGACATACGGACACTTACTCTATTGCCCTCATATCTATGCGATGCCTGTAAAGTATCAATGATTCATGCATAAAATCACTGAATTCTTAGTCCCAGTAAAGTTAACTGTTGTAAAGTGTTGTTTAAAACCTCCTTTATGCTGTAAGTTAGCAGCCTCTTTAGCTTCTTAGGAAAATAATCTGCATTATTTATGAATTGATTTTAATTTCAAATGATGAGATTACTAGCTATGCACTCCTTTTACCTGTGATGAGACACATCCTGATGAATATAGATGTTCTTTGATAGGTAGCACCTCGAATGTGCAAAATTTTACTGTGAAATTATATGAATTTGAATGCTACTTCAGTTTATGTTGGATTAAATTCATATTTCTAAATTCAGCAGCCTCTTCTCTCTCTTTCTTGGTTCACTTTCAACTGTCAAAAGTCACAGCTTTCCCCAAAGCATTATAAATAACATAAAACAAATGTAAACGAATAAGAAATAAGGATGACAAATTCCCAAGTATTTTGGGGAGGTGGTAGGGGGCGCGTGTGAAAATGCACTCCTTATTCTATCCACAATTAAATTCTGTGTTATTCGTACAGATTCAGGACATTATAAAGCAGAAATACATCTTTTAAATTTTCTTTTAGTCTTCTTGTTTTTGTTTAGTCACTAAGTCATGTCTGACTCTTTTGCAATCCCATGGACTATAGCCTGCCAAGATCCTCTGTCCATGGAATTCTCCAGGCAAAAACACTGGAATGGGTTGACCTTTCCTTCTCCAGGGGATTTTCCTGACCTGAGGATCCAACCAGTGTCTCCTGCATTGGCGGGTGGATCCTTTACCACTGACCCACTGGGAAGTGTTCATTCAGTCTTAGGCCTTCACTAATCTTTCCTCATCTTAAAAATTATTTTTGTAAAGTGTAGCATACCATGCTTTTATTCTCTGTATTATGGAAAATGTATGGCAAATATCAATAGTGAAAAGAAATCATTGTTTTTTTTTTTTCTTTATATACATGTCAAAATATATTGGCTATGTTGTAATGATTTAGGATCAGATTTCCTCCCTGGTGGAAGAATTTAACACTAATTTTACAATTTATATAGTAATGGGAATGTGATCAAATTCTGCTATTTGATAATCATTCAAGAATATTTGCACTTGAATCATATCTGCTATCAGTGTATCTTTGAAAATATAGGCCACCAAAATCTTAATTCAATACTGTGAATAAAATTGAATAAATGTATGTATTTTACAAGTGGAAGATACATTTTTATGTCTAAAACTTTAATGGGATTGTTTGAAATGGTCATTTTTCAATTTTTCTTCACACAAAAATTTACCAAATTTAAGTCTCTTGTATTTCTTGGAATAGAGGATGTTCTTAACAAGAATGAAGACATGTCAACATTAGAATTATTGAAATGTATTTTTCCTATAAATTAAAAAGATCAAAGGAATGAATAGATTTTTATGCTAAATAAAGTAACCAAGATACATTTTTTAATTGTTTTTAAACTAAACCAACGTTTATATTTTGGTAAAAATAGTAAGTGCAGTTTTTAGAGCATGATGTTGAAAAGTCAGAGACCATTTTATGTTTTTTATTAACATTCAGCCTCTACAATTACTTATTTTTTTTTTTTTTAGAAGTCATCATCTACATTTCAAAACTCACTAAACATCTCTATGGCTACCGGATAAACCATTCTAAACTCAGAGATTTAAACGGCATTTTATTTGCATATAGTTATGTTCCACAAAAGTCAAAATCTTCAGCTGGAATCACATGGAATACTGAAGTTGCCACATAGTTATATAACTTGAATGAGATGATATGTGTAGGTTATTGGTTGTGAATGTGAACTCTCTTTTGAGTTTCTCCTCCAAGTAGCCACTGCATATGTCCAGTAGGCTGGACACATGGGCTACTTCAAAGAATGATTGTTTCCAGATTCTAAGAATATTTGATCCAAGAAGCAAGCCCATCGTGTTTTAACAAGCCCCTGCTTGCTTCATGCTATTTGGCCAGAGCAAATCACATGACCAAATCCAGTCTCAATGTGGTAGGATACCACACAAAGGTATGAATATCTAGAGGAATAATTCAGTCATCAGGGGCCACTCATGTCAGAGTTTACTGCAGCATTATTGATCAGAATATGAGAATTCCTACCTACTGAAGATCAAATCTGAATATAGCCTTCCTAGATTCATTTATAATTTTTATTATAGATTCTTTTCATTTACAATTTAAAAACCATAGAGAAAATCATGAGGAACTGAATTTCATACTGAAAGATGGTTGTGAATCTTAAGATTTTCTCTATAGTTTTAAATTAACAGTTGAAATGGAAAATAAAATGAGATTGTGGACAGAGATTTGGAGTTGTAGATATAATCAAATTATATAGACATAAAACAAACTGGAATATTAGACTAAGATATCATTATAAAAATATCAATGACAGCTTACACATTTTAAAGTAGTAAGAATGGGTACTATATAATTTTAATTTATCATATTATAGTTGATAGAAAACCTTTCAGGTCCTTTCCTCTAAAGTTTAAAGGAGATTCTCATATTTTGGGCTTCCCTTGAGCCTCAGCTGGTAAAGAATCCACCTACAGTGTGGGAGACCTGGTTTCAATCCCTGGGTTGGGAAGATCCCCTGGAGAAGGGAATGGCTACCCACTCCAGTATCCTGGCCTGGAAAATTCCATAGACTGTATAGTCCACGGGGTTTCCATTTTTCCTATAACAGGTATTCTGAGTAGCTTTTTCATTTCTCTGTTTGTGCCTTTCAACAAATATGTAATGTTTTTGTGTTTTTATTACTCTAATTTGTTGATTCTCATCTTTCATGTCTGGAAGCATAGGATATAGAGTAATGTGGATGCTTCAGCGAAAACACTGTTTCACATTATATGACCTCCTCAACATCACTAAGTAGATATTTCACAAACCGCCTCCCTTATATCCTGGGATACATAGTCTTAGAAATGTCACCCAAAATAACTTTCTGCCAAAGCACTTGTCATCAGCCCTCTTTATTTCCATCTAGTCCTTTTCTCATCTAATGTGGTTTTCTGATCTGAATTGCCTTTTCTTTCCTTTCTTTATCTTTTCAAAGATTCTATTGTAAGAATCTCTATTTCTAGACAACCCACTTTAACTTCCTTCAGAAGTTCCCAGCACCCAGTTTCCTTATTCAAAATGATCTTCAGTAGAAGTGAGAGAAACTGATATTCTAGCAGTTGCAAAAAAAATATAGAAATAAATTTGCATATATTTGAAATTCACATAATAGGGACTAAAATTGGAGAGGGATTACTTTACATGTAAAAGTGCTTTTCAGATTGTAAAGTGCTGTACAAATCTAAGGTATTATTATGAATAATAATGGTGATGTTGATGGTGATCATGAAATCAGTAGCCTTTACTAAAGACTAGTTCAGCCATGAGGAGTTGTTCAGTTAATTTAATATTCATTGTGGAATGCCTTCCAAATCATTGAACTGTCCACATTATAATAGCAGCTATTTCAGGAAGATTTTTAACATAGGTTCATTTACATATCAGAGTCTTCCTGAATGTTCACTTTCAATGCTAATCTGTATAAGATGAAACTATAAACTCGAAATCCCTATTGTCATGTGGTATAATTAGCAGATAATTTGATAATTGACTAGGTCTGCCATTTTTAAATAGCATTCCTCAAGTCTGTAAATGTTTCATTTATTTTAAAACTCATCCTACAACAAAATATGGAGATATATATGTTATTTTGCACAAAATGCAAAATCAGTGGTAAACCATAAGTACAGAAGGGACATCATTGTAAACTAGTTATTGATGTGCTAAAAGTCATTTATACCTGCCATGGAAGATAGATTGTGACACTGTTAAATTAACTGGCATTAGGTATACTAACATAGCTGCCATGTAAACCAGAATCCACCATCTGTAAAATTTTATGCATTTTTTTGTGCAGATAGCTATACAGTACTTTGACAACCCCAAATCAGTTTTAATCTGTCAGTTTCAAAGTTTGTCACCAGAAAGTTCATCTGAAGGAGAATGTCTGTTCAATTCATGTTAAATGCAAAATGATTACAGTAGATAACACTTACAAAATGCACCATTCTTGGAAAAATAAAGTTGTTTAACATGGTTATTATGTACTTTCAAGGCATAATACAGTTTTTTAAGAAGCTCATCTTAAAATGCCGATATGCAGTAGTATAATGAAAGATATATTTACTCACAGAAGGCATCTGGTAATAGCAGTAAAAGTGAAGATGCTTCTCTCTGCAGTAATTCTCCATTCACATAACAATATGTAAGGGGTAAAAAATGGTGTAGTGCTGAACTTTCATTTCTGGCTCAATTTGAGGGAGACTTGACACTCTCTTCCAAAGTGAACATTTTTTTCTACCATGTCCACGGCATTTTCCCTCTGCGTTTAAAGCCATTTGGCTTTAGGGAGGAGTGAGTCCCTTTACAAAAGAATGAAGAATGTCTTTCAACAGCACCCACTTAAATATTTCACTGGCAACATTGAGCAGCAGCCCAAACTGTCAAGGTATAAAAAAATTTCTGCCTTTTATTCTCAGAGAAATTATATTAAGAATTGGGAGAAAAAGATGTCTTAAGACAACACGGTATCTGGCACCTGATTGCTCGTGATTTTTGTTTTTATTTTTTCTAATTTTGATCTATTTTGCTTAGATGTTATATGTGACATTAAATGAAACAGCAAAAGGAAAATAACAGTTCATGAAAAAGTTGTGAAAGAAACGGAAAGAACAGCAAGGTTCTTCAAAAATTATAATGGATTATAAGCATGAATGTATGAATGGGGCAAATATTCACCTCAATATTAGGGTCTTTGAAAATATATACATTCCAGGTAGGTACACAAAACATTTATTTTTATTTATAATTTTAAAATTATTGTTATTTTGTATATTTATTATTATGCTTTTTAAATGATTGAAAAACATTCATCTTGTTCTTTCTCACTATTTTACAAGAATTTTGAATACATTTTAATGAAGGCTTACTTTTGTACAATACTCTTTGTTCTAATTGTGTTCTTCAAAATGTTGAAGAACATTTTTTAGGGAAAAGAAGTAGGTTTTATTTTTGGGGCTCCAAAATCACTGCAGATGGTGATTGCAGCCATGAAATTAAAAGATGCTTGCTCCTTGAAAGAAAAGTTATGACCAACCTAGACAGCATATTAAAAAGCAGATGCATTACTTTACCAACAAAGGTCTGTCTAGTCAAGGCTATGGTTTTTCCAACGGTCATGTATGGATGTGAGAGTTGGACTATAAAGAAAGCAGAGCACCGAAGAACTGGTGCTTTTGAGCTGTGGTGTTGGAGAAGACTCTTGAGCGTCCCTTGGACTACAAGGAGATCCAACCAGTCCATCCTAAAGGAGATCAGTCCTGGGTGTTCATTGGGGGACTGATGTTGAAGCTGAAAGTCCAATACTTTGGCCACCTGATGCAAAGAGCTGACTCATTTGAAAAGACCCTGATGCTGGGAAAGATTGAGGGCAGGAGAAGGGGACGACAGAGGATGAGATGGCTGGATGACATCACCAACTCGATGGACATGGGTTTGGGTGAACTCTGGGAGTTGGTGTTGGAAAGGGAGGCCTGGCGTGCTGCGGTCCATGGGGTCGCAAAGAGTTGGACTCAACTGAGTGACTGAATTGAACTGAACTGAACTGAATGGAATAATGTATTTCCGATCTCTCCCTATCCCTCCTTGTCAGTGCTAAGTTTTTTATCCAGTGTCCACTAGACATTATTCAGTCATGTATTATTATTCATTGGTAAGTCTGTATCTCACACCAGGTTTATTCTGGAGATACACATATGAGGAAAAGTCATCACTGTCATTGTCACCATGGTGCTTCAGTTCTTCCTAGAAAATAAAAATTTAAATAATNAAATTATTGTTATTTTGTATATTTATTATTATGCTTTTTAAATGATTGAAAAACATTCATCTTGTTCTTTCTCACTATTTTACAAGAATTTTGAATACATTTTAATGAAGGCTTACTTTTGTACAATACTCTTTGTTCTAATTGTGTTCTTCAAAATGTTGAAGAACATTTTTTAGGGAAAAGAAATAGGTTTTATTTTTGGGGCTCCAAAATCACTGCAGATGGTGATTGCAGCCATGAAATTAAAAGATGCTTGCTCCTTGAAAGAAAAGTTATGACCAACCTAGACAGCATATTAAAAAGCAGATGCATTACTTTACCAACAAAGGTCTGTCTAGTCAAGGCTATGGTTTTTCCAACGGTCATGTATGGATGTGAGAGTTGGACTATAAAGAAAGCAGAGCACCGAAGAACTGGTGCTTTTGAGCTGTGGTGTTGGAGAAGACTCTTGAGCGTCCCTTGGACTACAAGGAGATCCAACCAGTCCATCCTAAAGGAGATCAGTCCTGGGTGTTCATTGGGGGACTGATGTTGAAGCTGAAAGTCCAATACTTTGGCCACCTGATGCAAAGAGCTGACTCATTTGAAAAGACCCTGATGCTGGGAAAGATTGAGGGCAGGAGAAGGGGACGACAGAGGATGAGATGGCTGGATGACATCACCAACTCGATGGACATGGGTTTGGGTGAACTCTGGGAGTTGGTGTTGGAAAGGGAGGCCTGGCGTGCTGCGGTCCATGGGGTCGCAAAGAGTTGGACTCAACTGAGTGACTGAATTGAACTGAACTGAACTGAATGGAATAATGTATTTCCGATCTCTCCCTATCCCTCCTTGTCAGTGCTAAGTTTTTTATCCAGTGTCCACTAGACATTATTCAGTCATGTATTATTATTCATTGGTAAGTCTGTATCTCACACCAGGTTTATTCTGGAGATACACATATGAGGAAAAGTCATCACTGTCATTGTCACCATGGTGCTTCAGTTCTTCCTAGAAAATAAAAATTTAAATAATCACACACATCAATGTAAAATTAAATCTGTCAGGAAGATTACAAGTGGGAATGATGTGAGAGCATGTAATAAGAAGATCTGATATAGGGAAAGTTGCTGTGAGAAGTGATGCTTAAACCGACATTTAACGACATGTAAAGACAGGCAGTGAACATTAGCTAGGTGAAGAGAGAGATGAATGTTCCAGACTGTGGAAAAATCAGTTTTAAAGATTTTTATAGAATTGTCCTTGTCTGTTCGTCTCTTAAAAAGGCCAGTGTGCTTTGAGTATGTGTGAGCAGATGCTAGTCAGCGGAGGTCAGATCTTACTAGCCTTTGTAAGCTGTGACAAAACATTTTGTCTTTATCTTAAGAGCAAATTTTCAAGCAGTCTGAGGGATGGTATGTTATGATAGATATATTAATTTTCAAAATATGATGCTAGGTATAGATTGGAGAAAAGACTTGAGGGAGGCCAGAGAGATGAAAGAGGGACTACTGTGTGGTGTACCTAAGAGGAACTTGATGGATCAGGCCAAATATACGTTGGGGATAAAACCATCAGGGCCAGGTGATGGAGTGATATTGAATGGGGAGTGTGAGAAAGTGAATGAAGGTAAAGATAAAATCCTGACTTCTAAATAGGGCTGCCAGAATACTGTCCAGTTACACTGGAATGTCAGATATACAATGATTTTTTCTTTTAGTATGTTTCCTGTAATATTTGAGACATATGTATACTAAGAAATTAGTTGCCTGAAATTCAAATTTATTTGCTAGATCTTGCAACTCCCTTCCTAACTTGCCATCTCTGAATTATAAACTTCAGTAGAGAACCAGGAGGAGAACATGAGTAAATTTTCCTCTTGGAGAGTTACTTTTAATTCTAGGACACCAGAGAAGAAATATCAAAAAAGTACTTGGATCTGGATTAGAGTTAAAAAGATTTGGGAGGAAGATATTTTTGTATGACTTCTAATTTCATGTTTTAAATGAAATCATTTTTTTAAACCATCAATTCATTTGTTTCCCTTAATTTCTCAATTTTGTTAGTAGTGTTATCATTATCTCAAGGAAATAGAAATTAAATTAAATTATTACTGTTGGTTACACTCCTTATTTTAAAAAAGAGCTTTATATATCAAAAATATCTAATCAGAGGAATAACACCACCATATGACCCAGCAATCCCACTCCTAGGCATATACCCTAAGGAAACCAAAAGTGAAAAAGACACGTGTATCCCATTGTTCATTGCAGCGCTATTTACAATAGCTGGAACATGGAAGCAGCCTAGATGTCCATCGACAGATGAATGGATAAAGAAGTTGTAGTACATATACACAATAGAATATTACTCAGCCATAAAAAGGAACACATTTGAGTAAGTTCTGATGAGATGGATGAACCTAGAATCTATTATACACAGTGAAGTGAGTCAGAAAGAGAAAGATAAATATTGTATTCTAATGCACATATATGGAATCTAGAAAAATGGTACTGAAGAATTTATTTACAGGGTAGCAGTGGAGAAGCAGACATAAGAAATAGACTTATGGACATAGGAGAGGGAAGGAGAGGGTGAGAGTCCCTTGGACTGCAAGGAGATCCAACAAGTCCATCCTAAAGGAAATCAGTCCTGAATATTCATTGGAAGGACTGATGCTGAAGCTGAAATTCCAATACTTTGGCCACCTGATGTGAAGAGCTGACTCATTTGAAAAGACCCTGATGCTGGGAAAGATTGAAGGCAGGAGGAGAAGGGGATGACAGAAGATGAGATTGCTGGATGACCAATGGATATGAGTTTGAGTAAACTCTGGGAGTTGGTGACAGACAGGGAGGCCTGGCGTGCTACAGTCTTTGGGGTCTCAGAGTCAAACCTGACTGAGTGACTGAACTGAACTGAACTGAGGGATATATTTCGTCTCCAACGGGGTGACATGTGCTAAGTGATTCTGCAGATATTAATCAAGTCCTTTCAGTTCCTATGGGTGATTTTCAAAGCAGGGAAAGGCAGGGATGAAAAGAGGGAAGACACTAGGCTAATTTGGGGCCTGGGATTGTTTTTGATAGATTAACTTCTGGCCGTCTGTCAAAAACATATAAGTAGAAAACCAACTAGTTTTTCTTCATTGTTGTCACTTTGAATGAGTCTTGCTTTTGCAGTTAAAATAATTCCTAGACCAATATTGTTTATACTAGGAGTCAATTTTTGGGTTCATTGTTATTAAAGTTTGTCTCAGCTAACAAGTGGATCTAATCAGTAGTTTAAAATGACCCTTAGCCTGACAGAATATTAAGTCCTCACATTCAAAACTTTTGAAATCCTTTCCAGAAGTCCTGCTTTTATCTGACTCATTTCCTAACCTTTCACTGAGAATGAAAAATGATATTTGAGATGGGTAATCATGCGCAGACCATAGAAGTAAGCATACTACTAACTTGTCATATCAGTGCTTAGTTACTAGCACTGAATTTATTTATATTTTTGCTTGTCAACGTAGGCATGGAGTTCAGAGAATCCATGACAATAACCACGGTGATGAAACGATTGACACTCAGGAATCATTACAGAGTTAGGCAAGTTATCCTCTATCCAATTAACGTTAGCATTAATGTCTGCGTTACCAATTGCAAAAAAATAATGTTTCATCAGAGAGGAAGGAAATGTCTCTATAGAAATCATTGCCTAGATTCCAATTATTTTTAAAATATGGAACAGTAAATCAGAATTATCTCAAGCAACCAGATGCCATAGATTGAAAATCATACTTTCTAAACAGTTTTTGTTATGGCAATAAACATTATTTTTCACTATTCTCCAAAAATAAAGAAGGATAAAGAAGACTCCTGATCCCTATTTTTCAAAGCTTGGTTCCTGGACAATTTACTTTGGAATCATGAGTACTTTATTCACTTATTCTATCATTAGTAGTTTTTTCAAAACTATTCATTCATGAGCTATTTATTAGGTATTTATCATATGCCAAGTGGTGCTTTGGAGCATCCCTGGTGGTTCAGAGGGAAAAGAGTTCTCCTGCAATGCAGGAGACCAAGGTTCAATCCCTGGATCAGGAAGATCCCCTGGAAAAGCAAATGGCAACCTACTCCAGTATTCTAGCCTGGAGAATCCCATGGACAGAGGAGCCTGGTGGCTACAGTCCATGGGGTCTCAAAGGGTCAGACATGACTGAGCAACTAACACTTTCACTTTCAAGTGGTGCTTAATTTTCTGGTGCTATGGTGATACCAAAGGAAGCATCTTCTCTTGCTACTAGAGATGTGTGTTGTTAGAAAGGAAATTGCCCTGGGACATCACAGATCTACCAAATAAGAATATCTGGTGATTGGGCCATCTGAACTTTTGCCCTTGATTTATAGGGAACATTGCTAACAGGGAGAAAAGCTGTCCACCGTTAGTCATTTCTGGAATCAGTACAACTTGAGATACAACTTTAAAAAAATGTATATCTTTTATCATCTCTTTCCTAGAAATTTCATATATGAAATAAATGAGGAGTTCTCTTTTCTTATTTACCAGTAAACACACATACACAAGTAAACAAACTTTCACTTTTCTCACTAACTTGAGAGACTGAAGGCAGGTACTAGAAATTTATCCTTTTATCTGAGTGGATGTTTCTGTTTCACATGAAGTCTTTGATTGACTTTGTTCATACCTGTTCAGTTTTTCTTTGATTTCCACATTTGATTGCTTCTTCCATTCTATTTTCCTCCCTCTACCATCTTTTTAAAAACATCTATTTAATAATGTATATTCGATATAATTTGTTGTTTCATTTGCTTCATCAATGGCTATTTTCCAGCTTGTATATTTAGGGCTAATGTTAGTGTTTCCTTATATTAAAGCTATTCCACTCTGTTGGCCACTTTAACTATACTTTTAAGCCCTGTGTTTTATGTTTTCTAACTGGATTATTCTTCCCTCATAACTTCTCTAATTATTCTTTCAATAGTACCATTTTTGGCTAGATCAATATCTTAACTACACTTCTTTATAATATGTCATCTGCTTATGTTGGAAGGCCTAGGCCCCACACAGCCAATAAAGTTAGCAAAGTCACTGCCCCCAAGATAAAGTGAGACTAATTTGCTTTGGCAGCCAACATACCCCAAGAGGTTTGGGAGCCCAGCCAACCTGAACTTGGAAGCAGTGATGAAGCTGTCGACTGCCTGAGACTCTTTTAGTTCTGATTCAGTGCAAAAAGGGTGATGTGGGACAAAGTGGTACCCAGCTAGATTCCTTGGGGCCTAGATTTCATCCCCTGAGTATTGCACCATGAACCAGTTTAAATAGGAAATAATGTAGAATAAGGCAATTCATCTCTGACAGAAAACATTTTCAGTATTAAATATAATATGTTAATTCTACGGTGTTCTTTCTGCCACTGCAGGTAAGGGACAGCCATAAATACTTTTTAAAGTATAAATGACTTGATTTGTTGCATTTCATGACCCAATATTCTTGTGATTTTGCTGAAGTATATTTACAATAACAGAGTTGAGATTTCAACTATTTAGTTTATGCTTTCAGCTGAGTTTGTTTTTTTCCTATGAGTTACTGTGAAATACCTCCTCAAAGGGCATATCCAGGATATTCTTACTTAACTTCAGTGTAGGTATGTGTTGCTAACAATTTCTCAGTGTCACAATCAAATACAGTGATTTTCAATACATCATTTCTTATTTGGAAATCCCCAGGGAAATTTTAATCATGTAGCAGTTTTAAAAATCCTGAACACCAGACTTTACTGTGTACAGAAAATAGGTGAATACAGCAAAAACGAACGTGATACTAATGCACAAATAATAAACATACAGAGTTTAAATAACTTCTTCATCAAATTTGCCATCTTTGGTTTGGATGACATGTTTACTATATAACAGTTATAACTCTGTAAAGTGATATTGACTTAACTTTCAGGTAAATTTGAAGATTTTAGAATTGTGCAAGAATTGTGAAAGAATTTATAAAATATGCTTACTTTAATGCTATTTTAAAGATACTTACAACGTTATACTTTGAAGACTTTTATCATGAATAAATATTCTGTGCATTGTACAAGATCCCATGGTTGGTTTGATGCTAGGGTCTTCCTCTGAAGCCAAGCCAAGACAATGAAATACTTAGATTCTTGTTCCTAATTTCTCCCCCCATTAATTTCTGTCATCCTGATGGTTCGCAGCTGCAAACCTAGCTCTTACCTCTAGGCAAGTGGTCAAGCAAGCGTCTCTTTCCTGAACTAATGGCTGTACAGCTCCTTGGATTAATTGCCAAGTCAATGGTGCAGCCTGTGTGTTGCTTCCCCCAGGAGACCTGGACCTTGACATCAGCAACTTTTAAAATTCAGTTTGGCCTTAAATTTGCTCCCAAACTTAACCCTTTGTAAGCCACTGGTATTCTGATGGATAGCCATATTACATATTTACTCTCATGGGAAAGGATTGTCTTTGGAAAAGACTAAAGTGGGAAAGAACACTGGTTAATTGTAAAGTAAGTAAACCAACAATCATCTTTGAAAGGAAGATGTTTCTTTTTCTAAAACCAACTGTTGTTTTGACTATTTATGCACAGAAAGGACTTTCAGAGAATTTTAAGAAAAACTTTTTCTGATGAACTTTGCTGGACAGTTTTTTGGTGTTTTTTTTTTTAAAGATTATGTTTGAATACTTGATTCCCTTATACTTTTTCAAAATTATGCAAAGTTGATTTTAAATTTAGAGATTTTACTTTTTAAAATATTTATTTTTAACTGGAGTATAATTTATCATGTTGTGTTGGTTTCTCTGTGCAGCAGTCAGCTATATATATATATCCTCCCTTTTGAGCCTCAATATTTTGCTTTATATTTGACCAATAAACTTTCTAAATGACCTTAGAAATACAAGATGAAGTACACTTTCTTCTGTGTAAAATTAACAGTTTGGATAAGATGAAGTCTTTTCCAATTCTAAAATTCTGGATATAGTTTAAATTCAGCTAGTGATTCTATATTTATTCTCTAGAAATAGAAACAAAACCTCAAACACTTCTAATTAGTTTTTCTGATGAACAAAGATAATTTCATCTAAGTTCAGGTGTTCTTTATTTTTATTCAATCACTCCTGAATTGAGTGTTATATAACTAAATTTAGCAGGAACTGATGCTACTGAAAAACTATTCTCTTCAAATGACCTGATGCTCCAGTCCAGCAATGTCCAATAGGAATATAAATTGGGTCACAGAAGTAATTTAAAATTTTCTAATAGCCATATTTAAAAAAATAAAAGGGAATAAAATTAACGTTAATAATATATTTTAACCCATATATCCAAAATATTATCATTACAACATGTAGTCAATTTTTTAATATGGTATAATTTGCCCTGTTTGTGTGTGTGTATTTTGCATTTTCTACGTCTCAATTAAGAAGTCAGAAGTGAAAGTCGCTCAGTCCTGTCCATGGAATTCTCCAGGCCAGAATACTGGATGGGTAGCCTTTCCCTTCTCCAGGGAATCTTCCCAACCCAGGGATCGAACCCAGGTCTCCTGCATTGCAGGCGGATTCTTTACTAGCTGAGCCACAGGGGAAGTCAAGGTGCTACATTTTAACCAGAAATATTTAACATGTATTTGACTTCATAAAATTTAAAACCGGAAAAATAGAACCACACCTACAAGTTTTTTCACATGTACTTCGTTAATCTTTCAGTTAAAATAAATTTAAAAACTAAGTTTCTTACTGGCACTAACCGCATTTCCAAGGTCTCAGTAATCACAGCTGGCAAGTGGAACCACATTACACAACACATACTGGATGTTGATCCACTTTTCACTGGAGATGAAGTTTTTCAAGCTTCTTATTTAACAACAAAAAAAATTCTATAAAGGCTGAAAGATACTTTCCTGTTAAGATCATGAATTAACATTTAAAGAAATGCTAAGATGAATAGGTTTATCTGAATTTTTTAAACTCTAGTTCTCTATGAATGCCTATTTGAATGCCTATTGCCTGCACAGAATAATTATTCTAACCCTTGTTTTTGAAATAATCAAGGACACTATCTTTTTTAAGTAAAATTCTAAGCAAGAGGTAATCTTTAAAAAATAGTTTACTTTTTGCTTAGCTCTTATAATTTTGCCAATTTATATTTCTACCTCAAGAATGATGAGAAAATCTTGTCCAAATACAAATATATAAATAACTTGAGTATCAGTTTCTTAAGTACACATACTACAAATGATCATTTTGAAGCTGAAATATTCTAAGCTATGAGGAGGAAATATTTCCTAATTTTCAATATAGTATTTAACAAAGACAAAGGTCTATTTGCTCATTATAAAAAAGATATCTATACATCAAATTTTAGAATTTTAGAAAGAAAATTAAATGTCATATATCTAAATTGCACACTTCACAAATAAGAGAACTGAGCTGCAGGGAGGCCAAGTGACTTGTCAAAATCACCACTATTTTCTAGCAAATCCTGAATTGGAACTCATGCTTTCTTGGTATTCTTAACATCCTTATTTCTTGATATCTTTACTTAGTGCTTTTCTCAAATGTATGCAATTGCATGTACATAAATGTAAGATCACAAAATTATTATATACTTGATTCCAGAAGTGTGTATATTGTGGGTTAGTCACTGAGTCATGTCAGACTCTGAGACCCCATGGACTGTAGCCTGCCAGGCACCTTTGTCCATAGCATTCTCCAGGCTAGAATACTGGAGTGGGTTGCCATGCTCTTCTCCAGGGGATCTTCCTGACCCAGGGATTGAAACTTGGTCTCCTGCTTTGCAGGCAGATTCTTTACTGTCTGAGCCACCAGGGAAACCCATAATTCCAAAAGGCTGCTGGGCAAATACATACAACAATAGAGAGATTTGTAATACTTCTGCTTCTTACATACTAAAAATGTGCCCTAAATTTTAGCAGTAATAATGTTCATTGTATGCTTTTCTCTTCTCTAACCTGCAAGATGCTTAGGGCCCCATACAGATGTACATAATAAAAAATAACAACTCCAAAAAACTTCCTATAAAACATTTTAAACCAGAAAACTTATTGCAAATATCCTCTTAAAAATGTCGAAGGTGAGGATCAAGTTTAAAGAAAATAAACAACCTTTGAGTGTATAATAATTTGTTTTAACTACTAATTAATTGAAATAAAGCAAAAATGTATCATTTGCATTACCAAATATATTTTACCAACAAAATAGCAATCTACCTAAAAATCCTGAATAATGTTTTGTTTTATGAATATAACTTTATTAGCAAAGCAAAATTCAGAAATTCATTTAAAAAGTCAGACATTTTTAGACTGTCTTGATAACTGGTAATAAATTATCCCCCAAACATTTCAAATTTGTAAAGAATTTGTAATTCAAAATTGCTAATGTAATTTTGTAAAGTTAATAAAAATTTGCTACCTAAAGTGTTGATAATTATGGAAGCTGAATGATAGGTACATGGCAGTTCATTTATATATGTTTTATACTTTGAATATATTATTTTAACATTTTCATAATAAAAAGGTAAAAAATAAAGACACACCTATTTTTAATGATGAAATTGTAGTACTCAAAGTCTTTGTAGAGATGTAGTTAAAAAGAACTATCAGTGATAAAAGGAAGATATTAATACCCAATAATTTGTATACTTATATGTTAAGGATATCATGAAATAATGGGATAAAAGGATTTAAGAGAAAGCTCAGAAATGGGAAGAGTTGGGATGTATCTATGCTGTAAATAGCAGGAACTCCTGGATCTTCACTGTAGTTTTTGCCCTAACATTAATGTCGTTTATCCTTAACTTTCTCAGAGTCTCAAATTCGTAATTCAGATTTTTGAGTTGAGAAAAATATTTCTATTCACTTGAGTCAGTCAGTGGATTAGCTTATTCTAGGTCAATTTCCCATTTCAGGTCCAATCAGCTGAGGCCTGAGGATGGAGGGCCTTGTATATGAAACAATCCTTTTCTGAGTAGTAGACAGAACAAATTCTAAAGGGTTAGGAGAGGGAAGGAAATTTTGAATTTTTTTTCCCCATATAGTATTGCACTTGCTTGCTATGTGCCTGCTATGTGGCTTCAGTCATATTTGACTCTGTGCCAGGCTTCTCTGTCCCTGGGGATTCTCCAGGAAAGAATTCTAAAGTGGCTTGCCATTTCTACTCCAGGAGATTTTTCCAACCCAGGGATTGAACCCGAGTCTCTTATGTCTTCTGTATTGCCAGGCGGGTTCTTTACCACGAGCGCCACCTGGGAAGCCCCAATATTGCACTGTCCCCCATGTTCCTACTGGTCTCAATGTGCTGGTTCTTTCACCAAAAGTTATATGCATTCCAAAATTTTCAAGAAGGTCAGCCCATTGTATGATTCTTATTCTTGATTAGAGCCTGCATTTTACTAGCATGAGTGTCATATTCGTTTTATTTCAGTATTGTGCCAACATGCTGTAGTCTGTGTTTCTCTAGGTCATGCTGATTTGGGAGTGATGAGAGTCAAAAAATTCTGTAACAAAGTGGTATTTCAGTTGCCTCAGATATGGACTGGCACAATTTCAGAGTAGAGAATAACATGGGGCGATATCTAGGGTTTTTTCTGGACTCTCTTTGACTATTCTCAAGATAGCTAATATTACTCCAATCCTCATCCACACATGATTGAGTTCAAAGACAGGAAACAGGCAGCAGCTTTCCGATAAATGTACTGATAACTATCTCACTGGTCAGATCTAGGTCACAATCCTCTGCCTGAGAGCAATGGATCTCTGCTTGCTGTCCAGTCAACACTGAAGTTTGATTAGAAAGTAAGGAGAAAGTACATAGCTTTGCTGTAGACATGAAATAGTGTCTGTTCTTACACCCCTTCACAGTAGTGCAGACACTAAAATTTGGATGGAATTGACTTTATTCCGGTGGTCTTTGATTAGTGAAAGCCAATGCCCCATTTATTTATTTCCATGGACGTTAGTTCAGTTATCCAGGCTTTATCCAATTGGCACATGGCATTTTTCTGGCCACAGGAATGCTTTCAGGGCTGGTGTGATCAAAACTAAACTGACAGGTTTTGCTGGATCATCTAGAGTGCAGCAACTCTTTCTTTTCCTGGAAAATTCCTTAATGCAAAGGACTCCTTTGACCATTTTGTCTCAGTAAGAAAAACCAAATTTAGGATGAATTTGGCTCTACAGAAGGCCAAGCAGAAAGAAAAAAAATAAATTAGTTTTCACACTGACATTGTTGAGCTGCCAAATCAAACCATAATTCTACCAGTTAAGAGAGCCAGTCAATCCCCTTGTGTATTACTTTTTAAGAGTAAGAAATTATGAAAAATGTGTATTTATGTAAGGAACATGCTTTAGCAAATCTGTTGTGAGGATTTTTTAAGACCAAACTTTTACTAAGAAGGGTAAAAGTTTTTAAATTATTGCAATTAATTGTTAGATCTTTTTGACTGCAAGTTAGCCAGTCCATGCCAAAGAAAAACCCTTACCTTGAAGTTTTTCAAAGAGATGTTAGATACTTGAATTTTGTGTCAGTATATCTAAAAGATTTCCTTTTTACTGTATATACAGTATGTTTGTGTTGGTTTTATATACAATCAAAACTTTGATTTTTTTCTTTAAAATTTATAGATATGGTTTATGTGAATTAAGCATAGAAATGCTGAATATTTAACTTAAATTTGCTTCATCTGTATATGAATACAATAAAATTGGAATTTAGTCTCTATATTGCAAAATTCCTAGTACTCCATTTCTAGAAATTTTGAAGGAGATAAAGGAATTCCTTTCACACCCTGAGTTATCATCAGAGGCCTGTAGTTCGGCCTTTCTTTACACCTTTGCTGCCAATGCTGCAGGTACCCCTTTTGCCCTCCACCTGCTTAGAGTTACCAACTTTGTTCTGCTTGGTTAGGCCCAGTGGCCCAAGACCACTTGGTTCCCATGCAGGGATTTCTTAATTTGGATTATGTAGCATTTATATAAAGGAGTTATAGAATTATTATTCATTAATAAATATACTTGCTGCTATGTTAGTTGCTCAGTTGTGTCCAACTCTTTGCGACTCCATAGACAGTAACCCACCAGGCTCCTCTATCCATGGAATTCTCCAGGCAAGAATACTGGAATGGGTTGCCATGCCCTCCTCAAGGGGATATTCCCAACCCAGGGACTGAACCTGGGTCTCCCACATTGCAGGCAGATTCTTTACCATCTGAGCCACCAGGGAAGCCCATAAAATATGCTTGAGCTGTTCCCAGATACTTGTCTCCTTGTTAGGTTGACCTGTGAATCCTGATTCCTTGTGCCACAGACACACAAGCAGAAACTTGTGAGGTTAGTTTATCTGAGCGTAAAATACAACATACAAAATTTATGCATGGGTACATTTATCTCCCAGATGGAACAATATGAGAACATTCTAGTTGGCTTGCTTTCCTAGGCTTTCAGAATTCAAAGTAGATGGTACCTAGGTTAGTAACGATATAACCTCTGATCTTCTGGCTCTGGCCTTTCAGTGACTGATGATGTATTTAAGATGCCACTGGGAGTTTGAGCAGTATTATGGATTGGTTCTCAACACATTAAGAAACCAAAACATAAGACTTAGACATTTTTGTAATGTGGATTCTTTTGTAATTATTTTTGTATTAATTAAGATACTATCATTAGGAATGTTTATTTCTTCTGTATGTAAGTTTTGTCTCTAAGTAACTATGAGAAAAGTAACCTAGTTTTCACTTTTTTTTTTTATCTATCCCATTGTTTTTAGATGTGTTTACCTACATAAGAGAAATTACATTCAAGTATTTACATATGAATGTATTTGAGTTAGTGTCCTTTTAATATTTTCTTAAAATGTGATGGGCAGATGTATGTGAAGACTACATTTAATGAATTGAAACCACCCTGCTGAGTCTTAAGCATCGGTGCATGCCTGTGCTAGGCCAGGTTTCATTTCCAGTTTATTTCAATTAAGTGTCTGTAATGTAATTACATGGCACAGGAAGGATCTGTTGATGTTGTGAATTTGATTTTTAATAAGATTACTCTAAACTATCATGCGCCTTTATAACTTCGAAAATTCCTGTTAGGTAATTATCTTTCTATCAACTGTTAGGAAAAGTCTCATTTACACAATTATTGGCAAGATTTCCTTTAAGGTGGGTTACAATGGGAAAGCTACCTAGACTCACTTCTTGGTTTATTAACTGCAGGATCTTTTTTAATACACCTGGCATTTCTTAGCTAGAGATAATTCCAAAATATCGTACATAGAGTTTTCATTTAGAGTAAAAATTCATTAATTACATTATAAAATTTTCCTTTTCTTAACTTTTTGTCCTACTACTTCTCTGTTCTTCACATACATTTCCTTCATCTTTTTCTCAAATTTCCAGAATTTTTATTGGGGAATGAAGCAGTTCTTAATATTCCTGTTACTAATGATTACTTGGGTTTTTGGTTTTGAGACATCATTTCCCTGCAAATCTCTGTGTCCTGAGTTTACTGAATTTCACTCTTCAATTGATACTTACTTGGTTAATATTCTTACTAACAGTGAGCAGGAAATTGTAAAAATTAGTGGCATGTGTTGTTGAAGAGAAACATCCACAATAATAATTTTGTATGACTTATAATATTAAATACTATCTTAAGTATTGACAAGTTCATATATGCTTCCTTTATTTTATTCATTATTAATGATTCATATGTCTTTCCCCAGAAGATTTCAAAATTAGAAGCATGTTTGCAAAAATTGCTAATTAAGGTCAAGCTTAATAAACACTGAATTGAACATATTCATATAACCTAAATATGGTAAGTTGATAAGCATGAGTTTGATTTTATTTTACTATAAACTTATACTGAAACACAAATGGAGTTATTTTTAATGTAGGAATTTCCTTTTTTTTTCTTAGCTGTGTCATCAGGTTGGAAAGAATTGATTTTATTTTTATATATTTTTGGTAGAAAAATTACCAGTTTAAAATTTTTCCAGATTTTCTAATTTTAAAATCTAATCCTCTAAATATAAACAATGTTCAGAGGCAAAAAGGTAGGATCTAGATAACAGTATATGTTAATAACAAATACAGTATTAATAATAAACCAAATTAGGATGAAGACTGTGTATATTTACTCAGTAATTAAGTTATTCTCACATACTTAAAATAATTTAAAGATATAATGAAATCTTATTAAATATAGAATTTCTATGACTACTGATAGCATATTCAAAGTAGAATTTTTTCCCTCTGTATTAAAATATTAGGAACCTAAAATAGGAAATATAATTGTAACACTTTTTAATTTAATTTACTCACTAAGTTTTTACAACACTGATATGTAGATAATAGACTTAAATCCTCTCTGTTAAATAAAATACTTGATGCATATTTGTCACTGTTATGTCTTTCATCCTGAAAATTGAAGCTGACGTCATAGACCCCCAAGAAAACCCTTGACTGCAATCTCTGACATTCAGCCTCTCTGCAGTCTTTATCCTGGACATTTGAGACTCAAGCTGCCACATTATGTGAACTATGGTCAGTAACATACCAACTAGTTTTACTCACCAGGGAACAAGCTGAGATTAAGTAAGTAGCATGCTATAGTTCTGAAATTAACAGTTATCTTGACAAGAGTTGTTTGTCTTTTTCTCTTCTTTTAACTGATGAACACTTACTGGATCTCTAGAGAACTGTAAGTGACTTAGGCTAGTTGGTTCAAAATAGTAGATTGAGCCACTGAATTTTAACCCTTTAGTTTTTTTCTCTCCCTGACTCCTAAAAATTGAGCAGAGTGTCCAGTTATTTTTTTTCTCTTATTATATAGTTTTTCATGTGTAACACCATATTGATTTTGTTCTTATGTGAACCAAGGACCTAACATTTACTTAAATTTATTTGTTAAATACTCATAAAAGAATGATTTAATATCTTAATTCACAATAGGCTGGGATAGGTAGGAAGAATTTCTCNGTAGTGCAGACACTAAAATTTGGATGGAATTGACTTTATTCCAGTGGTCTTTGATTAGTGAAAGCCAATGCCCCATTTATTTATTTCCATGGACGTTAGTTCAGTTATCCAGGCTTTATCCAATTGGCACATGGCATTTTTCTGGCCACAGGAATGCTTTCAGGGCTGGTGTGATCAAAACTAAACTGACAGGTTTTGCTGGATCATCTAGAGTGCAGCAACTCTTTCTTTTCCTGGAAAATTCCTTAATGCAAAGGACTCCTTTGACCATTTTGTCTCAGTAAGAAAAACCAAATTTTGGATGAATTTGGCTCTACAGAAGGCCAAGCAGAAAGAAAAAAAATAAATTAGTTTTCACACTGACATTGTTGAGCTGCCAAATCAAACCATAATTCTACCAGTTAAGAGAGCCAGTCAATCCCCTTATGTATTACTTTTTAAGAGTAAGAAATTATGAAAAATGTGTATTTATGTAAGGAACATGCTTTAGCAAATCTGTTGTGAGGATTTTTTAAGACCAAACTTTTACTAAGAAGGGTAAAAGTTTTTAAATTATTGCAATTAATTGTTAGATCTTTTTGACTGCAAGTTAGCCAGTCCATGCCAAAGAAAAACCCTTACCTTGAAGTTTTTCAAAGAGATGTTAGATACTTGAATTTTGTGTCAGTATATCTAAAAGATTTCCTTTTTACTGTATATACAGTATGTTTGTGTTGGTTTTATATACAATCAAAACTTTGATTTTTTTCTTTAAAATTTATAGATATGGTTTATGTGAATTAAGCATAGAAATGCTGAATATTTAACTTAAATTTGCTTCATCTGTATATGAATACAATAAAATTGGAATTTAGTCTCTATATTGCAAAATTCCTAGTACTCCATTTCTAGAAATTTTGAAGGAGATAAAGGAATTCCTTTCACACCCTGAGTTATCATCAGAGGCCTGTAGTTCGGCCTTTCTTTACACCTTTGCTGCCAATGCTGCAGGTACCCCTTTTGCCCTCCACCTGCTTAGAGTTACCAACTTTGTTCTGCTTGGTTAGGCCCAGTGGCCCAAGACCACTTGGTTCCCATGCAGGGATTTCTTAATTTGGATTATGTAGCATTTATATAAAGGAGTTATAGAATTATTATTCATTAATAAATATACTTGCTGCTATGTTAGTTGCTCAGTTGTGTCCAACTCTTTGCGACTCCATAGACAGTAACCCACCAGGCTCCTCTATCCATGGAATTCTCCAGGCAAGAATACTGGAATGGGTTGCCATGCCCTCCTCAAGGGGATATTCCCAACCCAGGGACTGAACCTGGGTCTCCCACATTGCAGGCAGATTCTTTACCATCTGAGCCACCAGGGAAGCCCATAAAATATGCTTGAGCTGTTCCCAGATACTTGTCTCCTTGTTAGGTTGACCTGTGAATCCTGATTCCTTGTGCCACAGACACACAAGCAGAAACTTGTGAGGTTAGTTTATCTGAGCGTAAAATACAACATACAAAATTTATGCATGGGTACATTTATCTCCCAGATGGAACAATATGAGAACATTCTAGTTGGCTTGCTTTCCTAGGCTTTCAGAATTCAAAGTAGATGGTACCTAGGTTAGTAACGATATAACCTCTGATCTTCTGGCTCTGGCCTTTCAGTGACTGATGATGTATTTAAGATGCCACTGGGAGTTTGAGCAGTATTATGGATTGGTTCTCAACACATTAAGAAACCAAAGCATAAGACTTAGACATTTTTGTAATATGGACTCTTTTGTAATTATTTTTGTATTAATTAAGATACTATCATTAGGAATGTTTATTTCTTCTGTATGTAAGTTTTGTCTCTAAGTAACTATGAGAAAAGTAACCTAGTTTTCACTTTTTTTTTTATCTATCCCATTGTTTTTAGATGTGTTTACCTACATAAGAGAAATTACATTCAAGTATTTACATATGAATGTATTTGAGTTAGTGTCCTTTTAATATTTTCTTAAAATGTGATGGGCAGATGTATGTGAAGACTACATTTAATGAATTGAAACCACCCTGCTGAGTCTTAAGCATCGGTGCATGCCTGTGCTAGGCCAGGTTTCATTTCCAGTTTATTTCAATTAAGTGTCTGTAATGTAATTACATGGCACAGGAAGGATCTGTTGATGTTGTGAATTTGATTTTTAATAAGATTACTCTAAACTATCATGCGCCTTTATAACTTCAAAAATTCCTGTTAGGTAATTATCTTTCTATCAACTGTTAGGAAAAGTCTCATTTACACAATTATTGGCAAGATTTCCTTTAAGGTGGGTTACAATGGGAAAGCTACCTAGACTCACTTCTTGGTTTATTAACTGCAGAATCTTTTTTAATACACCTGGCATTTCTTAGCTAGAGATAATTCCAAAATATCGTACATAGAGTTTTCATTTAGAGTAAAAATTCATTAATTACATTATAAAATTTTCCTTTTCTTAACTTTTTGTCCTACTACTTCTCTGTTCTTCACATACATTTCCTTCATCTTTTTCTCAAATTTCCAGAATTTTTATTGGGGAATGAAGCAGTTCTTAATATTCCTGTTACTAATGATTACTTGGGTTTTTGGTTTTGAGACATCATTTCCCTGCAAATCTCTGTGTCCTGAGTTTACTGAATTTCACTCTTCAATTGATACTTACTTGGTTAATATTCTTACTAACAGTGAGCAGGAAATTGTAAAAATTAGTGGCATGTGTTGTTGAAGAGAAACATCCACAATAATAATTTTGTATGACTTATAATATTAAATACTATCTTAAGTATTGACAAGTTCATATATGCTTCCTTTATTTTATTCATTATTAATGATTCATATGTCTTTCCCCAGAAGATTTCAAAATTAGAAGCATGTTTGCAAAAATTGCTAATTAAGGTCAAGCTTAATAAACACTGAATTGAACATATTCATATAACCTAAATATGGTAAGTTGATAAGCATGAGTTTGATTTTATTTTACTATAAACTTATACTGAAACACAAATGGAGTTATTTTTAATGTAGGAATTTCCTTTTTTTTTTTTAGCTGTGTCATCAGGTTGGAAAGAATTGATTTTATTTTTATATATTTTTGGTAGAAAAATTACCAGTTTAAAATTTTTCCAGATTTTCTAATTTTAAAATCTAATCCTCTAAATATAAACAATGTTCAGAGGCAAAAAGGTAGGATCTAGATAACAGTATATGTTAATAACAAATACAGTATTAATAATAAACCAAATTAGGATGAAGACTGTGTATATTTACTCAGTAATTAAGTTATTCTCACATACTTAAAATAATTTAAAGATATAATGAAATCTTATTAAATATAGAATTTCTATGACTACTGATAGCATATTCAAAGTAGAATTTTTTCCCTCTGTATTAAAATATTAGGAACCTAAAATAGGAAATATAATTGTAACACTTTTTAATTTAATTTACTCACTAAGTTTTTACAACACTGATATGTAGATAATAGACTTAAATCCTCTCTGTTAAATAAAATACTTGATGCATATTTGTCACTGTTATGTCTTTCATCCTGAAAATTGAAGCTGACGTCATAGACCCCCAAGAAAACCCTTGACTGCAATCTCTGACATTCAGCCTCTCTGCAGTCTTTATCCTGGACATTTGAGACTCAAGCTGCCACATTATGTGAACTATGGTCAGTAACATACCAACTAGTTTTACTCACCAGGGAACAAGCTGAGATTAAGTAAGTAGCATGCTATAGTTCTGAAATTAACAGTTATCTTGACAAGAGTTGTTTGTCTTTTTCTCTTCTTTTAACTGATGAACACTTACTGGATCTCTAGAGAACTGTAAGTGACTTAGGCTAGTTGGTTCAAAATAGTAGATTGAGCCACTGAATTTTAACCCTTTAGTTTTTTTCTCTCCCTGACTCCTAAAAATTGAGCAGAGTGTCCAGTTATTTTTTTTCTCTTATTATATAGTTTTTCATGTGTAACACCATATTGATTTTGTTCTTATGTGAACCAAGGACCTAACATTTACTTAAATTTATTTGTTAAATACTCATAAAAGAATGATTTAATATCTTAATTCACAATAGGCTGGGATAGGTAGGAAGAATTTCTCCTGGTATATTGATTTACATTTGTAAATCTCAATCCTATACCTACATTTTGAAATGACATTTACCAATTCTGGCACTTTTGTAATAGCAATGACAGATATTTTATTTGGAAGAGAAAATGCCACTTTTGAAACATTATTTTTTATTAGTACTTTTACATGGGTTAAGATGTGCTAGTTATTTGTTGACCTCGTGGCTGTGAACTCACAATTTCATCTTCTTTTCTAGAAGAGAGAAGACCCCTGCCCACCAAGGGTAACTCTCTGGTGAAGGGGTCAGCAGTGAGCTGTTAGCAGCCAACAGTTACAGTGGCTGATGGATGGATGCACCTGCCTGGTGAAGGGAATCTGTGTGGAGTGTCAGAGTCTGCTGCAGTTGGAAAGGGATACAATAAATATTTCTAAAGTGATGAAATGTCGTATAAGATAGGTCTCAAAAATATTCTGAATGAAAAGCATAAGGAGCCATTCCTCAAAATTTTAATAGTTTTAAGATAAATTTAAAAGGGCTATTCCACACAAAGAATAATTTTTATAAGTCATTAATTAAGCATTCAGTATATCACAGTCAANGAATCTGTGTGGAGCGTCAGAGTCTGCTGCTGTTGGAAAGGGATACAATAAATATTTCTAAAGTGATGAAATGTCATATAAGGTAGGTCTCAAAAATATTCTGAATGAAAAGCATAAGGAGCCATTCCTCAAAATTTTAATAGTTTTAAGATAAATTTAAAAGGGCTATTCCACACAAAGAATAATTTTTATAAGTCATTAATTAAGCATTCAGTATATCACAGTCAATTAATATGAGAGTGAAATATAGATAAATATTTGAATGAAAAAAATTATAAACATTTCTATGGGAGAGCATAATAATACTACCTTTTATGATTCTCTTTTGTAAGGATGACATTCACTTGAAGTGTTTGTTGGCAATAAGATTAACTATGATATACTATATGTATTATATTGATATATTCATTTATATATTTAATACATATTTATTGAAAACAAACTATGGATACAGTGCAAAGAAAGTTTTGCAGAAGTGAGCATTTGTGATCATGTAGTCTTACAACAGTATAAACTTATAAACTATGGGTTGAATGCTACAAAGAAAAATTTACTGATGTACAAGAGTATATTTCAGGTATGAGAAAGTGAGTCTTGGAGCGTAGGGAAGGTTTCCCTGAGGAAATGATGTTTGAGCTGAGATCTGAATGGTGGAAAGTGTCAAAGAAGATAGTGAAGACTATTTGAAGGCAAGTGGACACAATATTAAGATGGAAGGGAGAGTGGTGCTTTCAAGGAACTGAATAAAGTCCAAAGTAGTAAAAGATTTGTGAATATAGGGAAAAGGGTTTGAAATGATCATTTAGAAATAAGCATAAAACTTAATTCAAAACTCTGAAAAAAAAAAGAAATAAGCATAGGCTAGTTTATAAAGAATCTTGTAGAGCATAGTACAATTTGGATTTGAATCTTTATTCTAAAAGCAATGAGACACCATTGATGAGCTTTAAATAGAAAAATAACATTACCACAGTGAAGTTTTATTTTTAAATATCTCTCTGGTCTATAAAGTGGGACAGGAGTGGATAGTTGCAGGGCAGTGAGTTGTCTGGGGAGAGACAGTGAATTTAGACAAATGAGGAAATGATTGGGATAAGGTGGTGGCTTGCCTGTGGGATATTAGGCAAAAACAAAGAAGAATCTTCCAATTCTGCCTTTCCTGCTGGACAGATGCTCTTGGATAGGAGAGTCTCCTCTTCTCAGTGGGCTTATTTTACTCTCATTCTGCCCTCTTGACAGCTGTCATGGTTGAGAGTCAGCAGAGGGGCCGCAAAAGTGCAGGGCTACTTCCAGCATTCTAGAAAAGAGGTGCATGAAGGTTCTAACTTTGTGTAACTCTTGTGCTTGTTGTATTTCTACTTCTAATTCTGAATCTCATAGATATACTTCTCAAAGTTATGTTGAATTGACTTTTCAAATTACCTGAGTAATTCCGGTTGGAGCATCAATATGTTCTCAAAAAATGTTTGCTTAAGTCTCCCTTTTTTCGATATCAGGTAATCCCAGTTTGAAATGCCTAGCATGAAGCTGGGCTTCCCTAGTAGCTCAGAGTTAGTAAAGTGTCCTCCTACAATGCAGGAGACCTGGGTTTGATCTCTGGGTCAGGAAGATCTGCTGGAGAAGGAAATGGCAACACACTCCATTACTCTTGCCTGGAAAATTCCATAGATGGAGGAGCCTCGTAAGCTACAGTCCTCGATTATCCATTGGTTACCTTGGTTACCCATTCTTCACTATCTTATTGGTAGAGACAATCTGGAAATCCATGGAAATGGGGCTAAGTCAGCAGTTCAAGCATATACTTAAAGGAAGGTGCTGTGTCATTCAGATTCCTCCCTGATGGTCACTAAGGAAAAGAAGATTTGGTGAGAACCATTGAACATGTGGCATAGTTGAATTTTTGGTGGAGATTTTCAGTGGAGACCTCAACTAGACTTCTCTCAATGGAGCTCTTTGGTTCAGGGTCATGATTTGTTCTAACAATGTAAACTTGAAAATTATTAACACAGAGTGGCACATTGGGTGGCTTCCCAGGTGGTGCTAGTGGTAAAGAACCCACTTGCCATTGCAGGAGACGAAAGAGATACGGGCTCATTCCCTGTGTTGGAAAGATCCCCGGAGAAAGGAATGGAAATCCACTCTAGTATTCTTGCCTAGAGAATCCCATGGACAGAGGAGCCTAGAGGGCTACAGTCCTTAGGGTTGCAGAGTCAGACATTATTGAAGCTACTTAGCACTCACCCATACACACAGCACATTGGGTGACCATATAATTTATTGTCTAAGCCAGAACAACTTTGAAAGTAAAAGAGGCATTATGGACCATCATCCTGAAACAATAAGCAATTGAGAATGCCCTAGAAACATCACAAAATGCAATCATGAGCAAAGAAAGAAGCCTTGAATTTGCTTTAAATTATCAGCAATTCCTCATGTAGATTTCATCAATGGAGATTGGCATTGTTTATAATTTACATTGCTTTATATAAGTCACTGCCATTCACAACTCATTTAATAGGAAAAACCAACAACCTTAACTTGAAATTTAAAAGCCCACTTTTTTTTGGTCAGGGAAAAAGAAATTTCATAGGATTATTGTTTAGATAGTTGTCTTTAGGATTATAATTTTGGAAGGTTCTGTTTAATTAGAACCATAGAATGTGAAATTATGTTCAGAGGGGATATGTCATTCTTTGTGGCTGCTCTGAACCCTTTGACCATCCTTGTTTTCTCCTGGTTTTTGACATATGCATTCCTAGACTCCTTCTCAACTAAATGATAGTTTAGGCTGAAGTAGAAGCCTGATGGAACCTTCTGGGAAGGCTATTGTTTTCACTGGTAAAAATTACCCTTAAGTGAAAGCGAAAGTGAAGTCACTCAGTCGTGTCCAACCCTCAGCGACCCCATGGACTGCGGCCTTCCATGCTCCTCCGTCCATGGGATTTTCCAGGTAAGAGTACTGGAGTGGGGTGCCATTGCCTTCTCTGAAAAATTACCCTTATCCAGCTTTAAATGTAGAAATGATGCCCCAGCTGTAGTGTCAGCCTTGTGTTCATGAAGTAAAGCCAAAAAATAGGTATCCTGGACTTGAATTATTGAGTTAGTTAAACAATATTCAGTGTTAGCAGCAGCAGCTGGGTTTGTTTTTTTTTTTCTTTCTTTCTTTTTGAGAAAAATTAGCTCCTCTTATGTAACACACTGTTCATCAGTTTTGCTTCCCTAGTGGCTCAGTTGGTAAAGAATCTGCTCATCACGCGGGAATCCCAGGTTTGACCCCTGGGTTAGGAAGATCCCTTGGAGAAGGGAATGACTACCCATTCCAGTATTCTTGCCTGGAAAATCCCATGACAGAGGAGCCTGGATGATTCTAGTCCATGAGGTTGCAAAGAGTTAGCCATGACTGAGCTTCTCACTTTCACTACATCTTTGCATGAGAAGCACTCCAAAATGTCCAGAAGGTGATTATTAAGCAACTATCCAACAACTCCCTTCCATAAAAGTTGTTCAGTGTGATCGTTATCATGAATTTTATGTTTGTATGCTAACTTGCTTCAGTTGTGTCTGATTCTTTGTGACCCTATGGACTACAGCCCACCAGGCTTTTCTGTCCATGAGATTCTCCAGGCAAGAATACTGGAGTGGGTTGCCATGCCTTCCTCCAGGAGCTCTTTCTGATCCAGAGATCGAACCTGAATCTCTTACGTCTCCTGCATTGGCAGGCGGGTTCTTTACTGCTAGAGTCACTTGGGATGCCCAGTTTTATGTTTATATCCAGTAAAACTTTACCAGTAACTGATAACATAGGTCCAAAACATTCGGTTAGGTAAAATGGATGAGAGATCACATTTATGCAAGAGTAGTGACAGGACTGGAGCAGATTTGTCTACTAATTGGTCAGGGTTGCCTGGGTGCTTCTGAATGGCTCAGCTCTGCCCTGGCCATGCTTTGCCCTTACCTGGTGGTATTTTTCTGCTCTGGGTTAAATATTAGTGAAGGCTGTTAAGAGTTCTGCCAGAGTGATTCACAAAATGAAACATGATGTGTGTTTTGCTCTCCCAATCCCGCTTGGGTAGAGAGGATATTGTAGATGCCAGGATCTGCTTTCCACCTGTTCACTTCCTAGAAATGGGCTGCCAGCTCTTCTTGCCAGGCCTGAGCCTCACTTTGTCCTATACAGATCCCTCCCCTTTCTTTGAAAATTTACCCTTCAAATCTTTGAGAACTATGCTTGATGAAAGATAAGAACCAAGATCCAACTGAATTAGGTATAAAATCACCTTTCCATAGAATTTTGTTGAGGGCTTCATTGTACTGTGTAGCTATACTTCAAAAACCTGTGTACAAATAGCTACTCATTAAAAGTCTATTCTTATCTGAAAGACATAAGGTTGAAAGATAAAAGGTGTGGCCCTCACCTGACTTCTCTTTGACTCATATCAGAAATACTGAAGTTTCTAAGAGACTGCTAGTTTAACAGTGAAGAACACTCCTGGCTCTGTGTCTTTCAGTGCCGTGTCTAAGCCCTAAGTGCTTTAGGTTTTTTCCTTAACAAAACTTCAGCAAATTTTGTTTAATGTCCTGATACCATATTTTCTAATTGGATTCTATAATCATATGCTTATATAAATTTGAAAAAGATAAATATTATTTTATATATATATATATATATATGACTTTTTACAACTAACATTCCTGAACCTTTACGGTTAGTAGCATAGCGAATGTCTTAGACTCATTTGATCCAGACTTTTTTGCTGGAGGTGACTAGGGGATTGATGTCTCATAAAACACATGGGGTTTTGTCAAATTCACCTTCTAAATTTGAAGGTGTACTTTTTTCTGGATATGGGGTTCTACTGTTTGCATAGTGAGATATCTCTTTTTTTCTTCCCCCTTTCTAAGTATTAGGTGTTTAATTTTCCAACATATTTGTATCTGAGGCCTAATATCAGAGTAGTCTCATGACATAAGCTGAATTTTGAGAGTGGGAAAACTTTGCAAGTGGGAAACTGTTCAGTTTGAGGTATCTGGAGCAGCAATCTGCAGACCTATGGGCTCCATGTACATTATGACATGCTATCTGATTGAAAAGTGAAACATTCAGTAATGAACTTTAGAGCTGGAAGATTCTTAGATATCTACTTCACTCTTGTTTTACATAAGAGAAAATTAGTGATCATAAAAGTAGACTGGCCTACTCTTGGTTAGCAGCCAGTTAGTGGAAGAACTAGAATTAAAATCTTAAATTATACTTTTTCACAATACACTACACTGTCCCACAATCCTCAGAATACAGTATTGACTTAATACATGTTTCTTGAATACATACATGTTTAAATTAATACAAGTAACTGTATATTTTCCCTGAAGCTTCTTCTCTGTATCTCTCTTCAGTCAGTTCAGTAGCTCAGTCGTGTCTGACTCTTTGCGACTCCGTGAATCGCAGCACACCAGGCCTTCCTGTGCATCACCAACTCCCGGGGTACACCCAAACCCATGTCCAAAGAGTCGGTGATGCCATCCAACAATCTCATCCTCTGTAATCTCCTTCTCCTCCTGCCCTCAATCTTTCCCAACATCAGGGTCTTTTCAAATGAGTCAGCTCTTCACATGAAGTGGCCAAAGTATTGGAGTTTCAGCTTCAACGTCAGTCCTTCCAATGAACACTCAGGACTGGTTGGATCTCCTTGCAGTCCAAGAGACTCTCAAGCATCTTCTTCAACACCACAGTTCAAAAGCATCACTTCTTTGGTGCTCAGCTTTCTTTATAGTCCAACTCTCACATCCATACATGACCACTGGAAAAACCATAGCCTTGCCTAGACAGATCTTTGTTGGCAAAGTAATGTCTCTGATTTTTAATATACTATCTAGGCTGGTCATAATTTTCCTTCCAAGGAGTAACTGTCTTTTAGTTTCATGGCTGCAATCACTATCTACAGTGATTTTGGAGCCCAGAAAAGTAAAGTCTGTCACTGTTTCCACTGTTTCCCCATCTATTTACCATGAAGTGATGGGACAAGATGCCGTGATCTTAGTTTTCTGAATGTTGAGCTTTAAGCCAACTTTTTCACTCTCCTCTTTCACTTTCATCAAGAGACTCTTTAGTTCTTCTTCACTTTCTGCCATAAGGGTGGTGTCATCTGCATATCTGAGGTTATTGATATTTCTTCCAGCAATCTTGATTCCAGCTTGTGTTTCTTCCAGTCCAATGTTTCTCATGATGTACTCTGCCAAATAAGTTAAATAAGCAGGGTGACAATATACAGCCTTGACGTACTCCTTTTCCTATTAGGAACCAGTCTGTCATTCCATGTCCAGTTCTAACTGTTGCTTCCTGACCTGCATATAGGCTTCTGTCAGGTATTCCTATCTCTTTCAGAATTTTCCACAGTTTCTTGNCAGCACTTTCACAGCATCATCTTTCAGGATTTGAAATAGCTCAACTGGAATTCCGTCACCTCCACTAGCTTTGTTTATAGTGATGCTTCCAAAGGCCCACTTGACTTCACATTCCAGGATGTCTGGCTCTAGGTGAGTGATCACACCATTGTGATTATCTGTGTTGTGAAGATCTTTTTTATACAGTTCCTCTGTGTATTCTTGCCACCTCTTCCTAATATCTTCTGCTTCTGTCAGGTCCATACCATTTCTGTCCTTTACTGTGCCCATCTTTGCATGAAATGTTCCCTTGGTATCTCTCATTTTCTTGAAGAGATCTCTAGTCTTTCCCATTCTATTGTTTTCCTCTATTTCTTTGCATTGATCTCCAAGGAAGGCTTTCTTATCTCTCCTTGCTATTCTTTGGAACTCTGCATTCAAATGGGTATATTTTTCCTTTGCTCCTTTGCTTTTCACTTCCCTTCTTTTTACAGCTATTTGTAAGGCCTCCCCAGACAGTTATTTTGCTTTTTTGCATTTCTTTTTCTTTGGGGTGGTCTTGATTCCTGTTTCCTATACAATGTCACGTACCTCCATCCATAATTCATCAGGCACTCTGTCTATCAGATCTAGTCCCTTAAATCTATTTCTCATTTCCACTGTATAGTCATAAGTGTTTTGATTTAGGTCATACCTGAATGGTCTAGTGGTTTTCCCTACTTTCTTCAATTTCAATCTGAATTTGGCAATAAGGAGTTCATGAGCTGAGCCACAGTCAGCTCCTGCTATTGTTTTTGCTGACTTTATAGATCTTCTCCATATTTGCCTGCAAAGAATATAATTTTGCTGTTGCCCATCTGGTGATGTCCATGAGTAGAGTCTTCTCTTGTGTTATTGGAAGAGAGTGTTTGCTATGACCATTGCGTTCTCTTGGCAGAAGTCTGTTAGCCTTTGACCTGCTTCATTCTGTACTCCAAGGCCAAATTTGCCTGTTACTCTGGGTGTTTCTTGACTTCCTACCATTGCATTCCAGTCCCC
The DNA here is from genome assembly GCA_006410615.1 of Neotragus moschatus. Taxonomy (NCBI): domain Eukaryota; kingdom Metazoa; phylum Chordata; class Mammalia; order Artiodactyla; family Bovidae; genus Neotragus; species Neotragus moschatus. The sequence goes on along the minus strand of SJYA01001034.1, from coordinate 354,809 downwards.
TCTAATGAAAGGGATATCTTTTTTGGGTGTTAGTTCTAGAAGATCTTATAGGTTTTCATAGAATTGTTCAGCTTCTTCAGCATTACTTGTTGGGGCATAGACTTGGATTACTGTGATATTGAATGTCTGCCTTGGAAACGAACAGAGATCATTCTGTTGTTTTTTGAGATTGTATCCAAGTACTGCATTTCAGACTCTTTTGTTGACTTTGATGGCTACTTCATTTCTTCTAAGGGATTCTTGCGCACAGTGGTAGATATAATAGGTATCTCCCTTAGGAATCTATAAAATGTTTCTCCTAGATTTTTTCTTAACTTCATTTTAAAAATCTTAATTCTAAACTAAATTAGAATTAAGAATTAATTCTTAATTAAATTAGAATAAGAATTCTTAATTAAATTAATAATTTAAGTCTTAATCTAAATTAGTTTTCTGAGTTTCTTTTTACCAATCATAAAGATCAATACTTCATTCTAGAACTCTTCCCTGGTTATCCATAAAAGAAATGAGGGGAAAAACTGAATGCATGATGCTTGGAAACCAAGAGAAAGGTAAGAATTATAAGTGAAAGTGAAAGTTGCTCAGTTGTGTCTGATTCTTTGCGAACCCATGTACTGACTATACAGTCCATGGAATTCTCCAGGCCAGAATACTGGAGTGGGTAGCCTTTCCCTTCTCCAGAGGATCTTCTCAACCCAGGGATCAAACCCAGATCTCCCACATTGCTGGCAGATTCTTTACTGGCTGAGCCACGAGAGAAGTTATTCCTTAAAAAAAAAGAGTTCCTTTTCATGCTTCATGCCATTTCCTGCCAATCAATGACAAAAGTACCTTTAATCATTTATGAGTGCATCATGATTGCCAAATATGTCCCTGATAGATGTTTTTCTGTGCTTTTAATTTGTGAAGAACGGTGGCCTCTGAACCAGTGAATCCACACTTCCTCACTTTGATCTTGTATTAATGTATTTTCTGAAGATATATAACATACTCTTGATATTTTTGTATTTTTTATTATATTTGAGTCCATGACATGCAATTAATCCAGAATCCCCAGTCCCCATATTTTATACCAACCATTCCCCCAAATCTGAATTGAGAGACACAGTTGTGTAAATATGAAGACAGATGCAAAAAAAATTATATTTGTATACTGAAAGATAATATAATAAAGATCACAAATATGAGCAAACAAATCCATATCATGATACCAAACTTTGAGGCACATATAATTTCCTTAGTAATCTAAGATTTTAGGGAGAATTGCCCTCAAGTTGGCAGAACAGGCAAGAAGCTGCTACACACTCTGTAGTGATCTGTTTCTGAAGGAAGTAGGGAAACATTCCAGAAGGACATATTGAAGACAATTAATTCTCCAGATTAATTGACACTATTAATTGAACTAGATTTCTTCTTTACAAATAGTTCCCTTTTCTCCCAGCTGTTTCATATTCATTTGTATCACATACTATGCCTCACCCCAGGGTTCTGGATATTGAAATCCATAGATCAACTCATTTGTGTAAGTAGTCTAATTTCTCTTGATAACCTACCAGGAGCAAGGTAGGAGTACACTTTGTCAGCTTCTTCCTGGTGCTGGCTTTTGTTTGCATTTTTAAATTTAAATGTGATAGTCTTTATGATACATAAGGAAAAAGAGAAACTTCATGAATTATAAGAAATAATTTATACCATCAGGGCAATCCCATAAAAAGAGAAAATGAAAGCCAAAATGATATAATTTAATATGGCTTGAAAAATTTTCTGTCTTAAGACAGCTATTGTTTTCTGTTTGTTCCAGTGTTTGTATGTACATATGCATGCTCAAACTAAGAGTTTTTAGAAGCATTTTCCTTCAATGGTCTTCTGTTATAACAGAAAACTTTAAGGGAGAGTAAAATGTTAAACTTTTGCTACCCTACTGTCAGTGAATTTATTAGATACTTTGCTCAACTAGTGAAAGTAGAAATACTGAGTTTTGAGACACTAAGAAGATTTTGTCCACTTCAAAATTTTAAAATAGGGCAAGTACGAAATTGGAGAGACTGAAGCTATACTTAATAGTCTTAAATATACTTGTATTTATAGGGATGTTTGATATATCCTGAGGACCTACTAATAGTAGGAAATAGTCTATACACATATGGAGGTAAAGAGCCATCATGACTTAATTGTTAGAAGGGTATTAATTTAGTAGAGACAAAGTCAATAGCACTCACAGCATCACTGAAGTCAAATCACTCTTGATTCTTATGTTCTGCACTTGATGTACTTGGTGCTCAATAGGTTGAATCAAAAATGATTTTCAAAGTGAGTTGACAGTGGTCAGATTTCCTTTATAACCGGGTGCCAAGATGATTATGCGCACATCACATTTATGAAGGCCTTCTCCTCAAGTAGTAATTTCTATAATACTGGTTAAAAAAAAAAAAAAAAAGCTAGGCAAGATGTGGTTTTTGAGTACAGGTTCTCAAAAAATGTGCAAAGCTGGAATGTAATTGTAGGCTGTATTATTAACTCAAAGGCTGGCATCATTGCAGCATAAAGAATAACAGTTATGGGAATGAGGACCCCCTTTTTGAATCATGAAAGTGCTTGTGTATGGATATTATAAGGGATTTTCCTGAGCCTTATTCTTAAACAGATTACACTATTCAGAGTCTCAAAGAATCAAAATCGTGCTCAGCTGGGGCAGTCAATGTGCCGTCTGAACATGTGACAGATGCAGAGAAAACTTGAAAGATGCCATTACAAATGCCTGCGGAGATATTTAAGGAGCCAGATGCCACTGTTTCATGCCTTCCACAGCTCTGAATGTGTCCTGTGATCACCTTCCAAAGAGGAGGTGTGATTCAGTCTGGTGAGGAACAGAACGCCACCTAATCTTCCCGTTGTTGTTCACATACAGTGGATGGCCAGGGTGTGAGGGTTTGGGATCAGGGTTTCTAACAGGGAGGACATGTATATGAATTTGCTATTCCTTATGGAAGCAGGAAGGGACAACTGCAAGGAAATACGTGTCTGCTGTATTCTCTGAAAGCTCTCCTCTCTAAAAAGCGTGATTTATAGGTGTGTATTGCCATGGAAACAATTTTTTTCTTTAACTTTTGCCCTGTATTTAGACTCTAAAAGAAGTAATAAACAGATTCATATGGTTCATGTTTATTTTCCATTTTGTTTGGTGGTGAGAAATAAATTACTTGGGACCAAGTATTAAATCTTTTGTTTCATTTTCATTACTAATGCCTTCTGGAGAAGAACTTAATATTTTGAGCTGGCATGAACCTCCAGGTAAATACAAAGACTATGAGATTTAACTAAAAATTTAAAAATGCCACCTGCTTTATTTCACAAGGATTCCTTTTAGTTTTCTTCTCCAATATAGTCTATGTAAGATAGTTTGTTTTACTGCAGCTTTTAAGAACACACATTCATAGGCTTATTCAAAAGGAGCAAAGAGCATCAAAGACAACTTCTAGGAAATATGTGATATAGTATTAAAATAATCTAGAAAACTTAAATTGCTATGTAATGTCTGAGCATATTTTTTTTGCTTTGAAAAAGTGATTCTGCCAAACTTTGTTCCTTTTTTATTATATGAATGATGTGCCCTGGCTCATCCTCTATTGAATCCAATCTATGGAGAGATTATTTTATTAATTTTTAAATTGAAATTTGTGGCATATTATAAAAGACAAAAGGCATAATTATTTACATGAAAAGGGATGGCTATAAGTGGAAAATAAATAGCAAAGGATATTTTTCTTTCTAGTGTAAACATCTGGCAGTAATCCTTGCTTACACAATTAATGGGCATTTAATTGGCAATGATCAGTTTATTGCTGCAATATGAAGTGAATGTTTCCCCAGGAACAAACAGCTGTTGCAAGAATTTCACAGTGATTTAGCAAACACCAGGTGATAGCTGTATCTAGAATGAAGTGTTCTGTCTCTCAGCAAATCAGAGTGCTTCGAAAAAATTAATGAAAAGTAGCATAGCCAAAGAGATCCAGTCGTCACTGATGTTAACATCTATCTAAAAGGCAAACTTCATGAAACAACACACTAATTTTGCTAGATGTTATCCATGCCTCAAATATAAAGAAAGAATACCTCCAAGAAGCAATAATAAATTGGCATGACATTCTTCTCTTTAAAAGTGGATTTTATGTCTTGTTTTAAAGACATAACGGTTGACAAAACTTTTGTTGTATTCTAATATTTTATCCTTTTAAAAGTCTTAGAAAATTTGATAATCATGATCTAATTTTTTGATTAAAAGGTTATTGAAGTCATTCAACGGTTACTGACAATTATATTCTTTCTTAATAGATTTTATTCAACTGTCTAAAATTAAATGTACCGTTTTTTAATTTGCATTGCTTGTGAGCTGCTTTCCCATTAAGTTTTAAATAAAAAGTTTTTCATTTTTCATTAGGCACTCTTATTATTAATTTAATAAAATGATAATAGCTATGCAAAGTTTCTGTTACTACTCAGCTTTTGGCATATATTGAATTATACATTTTAAATGTAGCACACTGGCAGACACTGTTATTTCATAAAGCTGAGTTTCATTAGCAAAGAAAGTAATTTTGCTTCAGCAAAAAAATGCTTTTATTTACTATAGTATTTAGTATTAGCTCAGACTAGAGTCTCCGAACAATGAACTCAAATGAACAAAGCATCAAGGGCCAATTGAGAGAACAATGCTTTTATTTTTTTCACGTATGCATTCTACAATAATTCATCTCCATGACAAAAGCAGACAATCAATCATCTTCTATTGTGCCTTTCTCAATAAAATTACCATCCTTGATGTAACAAAAAACCCTGCTTAAGTAATAGGAACAGCTTTACATGCTCAAATCAATAAATTGACCATACTTCAAAAAAACTTTACCCATTAATATGACAATGCAGTTTTATGTTTAACTTATCCACATTAATATAAATTATTAAGTAAATTTTTCATTTTTAATTCAAAAAAATGAAAAATAAGAAAATGTGTTAAAGGAATGCTTTCAAGGGTCTCTGTGACAAAACTTTGTAGCTTACATATGTATTGATGTGTTATAACTGTGTATAAACTGGAATACTGTATGTAAATTGTAACAAGAGCATGTAAGAATGGGAGATTTAAAATAATCTTGTGATATATGATATTGTTCTAAAATGAGATATTTATATGGTAGTATATGTTAAACATACAAACTTATGCACATATTTCAAAAAGTGAAATCTGAAAATGTGATGTGAATGTAAAGGAAACTTAAATTCGAATGTTAAGTACAAGTTTCCACACTGGGAAGATGAAGAAGGAATATTAGAGATATAGGTAAAGCTGCATACACATTCTAAATGACTTGGTCTTTATTTTCAACTAGAAGAATAGAAATTTAACATGATAAATGAAAGTTTTTTGAAGTTTTTTAGCTAATATAGAGTGCAAACTGATATATATATTTTATTTTATATAGTTTGTATATATATATAATACTGTTTTGAGTCTTAAATTTCTCTCACAGAGATCAAAAGGAATTGCAGCAAAATTCATAGATTAAAATATAAATAATTTCTATATAACCTAACAGAGCAACAGGATTAATTTAAGCTAATAACACTCATTAACCACTCCAAAATTCAGATGACTTTAGGACCTCTGAAGACTCTCCTTAATTGTATTTTCTTTTTTCTGAATTAATGAGGCCAGGCCATAACATGTTTCAAGAAGATGGAAATCCTTTGTTATAGAAATGCAAATGCTGTGACTTAGCTTCTAAGATCCTATATGGTATAAATGACTATGTGAATAATTTTATTGCAGTATACAGAGCATCATAATAATTCATAATTTTCAATAACTTATCCACCAGTTAAATTAAAGTATTAAATTCTTAATACTTTGTGCTCATATTACCTGTAAGTTTACAGTATGTTCATGAGTTACACCATGTCACAAGAATGGCATTCTAAACTTGATATTAAATATTCTATTTGATTTTAACCTCATAGTAATTAATTTGAAAAATTGCAATCAAAACATATTACTATACCTGCAAGTTTAAAGTAAACATTAGTGTAAAATTTTTGCTGTATTTCATTCTAAAATAAATGTTTTAATTGAAATGTTTTTAGCTTGTAAGAAACTTGAAACAGTTGCTTATTTTATTGCCCTTTTTTTTTCCTCATGAAGTGGTTAATTCACTTTGATTTAATTCCCATTCAATGTGATATATAGTTATTTACTGAGAGAAATTTATTAGGAATCAGTTCTTATTATAGAAACTTGCTTACTTATACATTACTCCTACTCAGTTCAAAGAAGGAGATTTCAGGGAAAAGTAAAAGTAAAAGTAGAAAATTTTATGTTGGATGTTTCACTTTTGTCTTGCCATCTTTAGCTTTATTTGCTGCAAAAAGGAAAAGCAGAATGTATAACGTAATAAGAAATCAGAATGTTGTTGATCATGCCATCACAACAGTGATGCTCAATTTTCTTGAACTGTTAACTTATCTTTATAGGAAATCTAAGCCTTAGGAGTGCAGTCTTTCTCCTGGGTCTCAGGAAACAACTCTACGGTTCAGTTATTTTCTCTTGTAGTCATCACATCCATCCTCTCTTCTCTGTGTTCCTTTCTCTTTTCCTCCCCTTGTCTCTTCCTCTCTTTGCCCTTTCTTGTTCCCTATGATCACCAGAGTTCTTTAAGTGTAATGAATAACCTCCTGATGATTTCATTGCAGACTTCACCTTGGAGTCAGGGCCCAGGAAATTTCCAGCAAGCGCATCTCTTTTATTAATCCCAGGACTTGTTATGTGTGTATGTGATCAGTCGTGTCTGATTCTCTGTGACATCAAGGACTGTAGCCCACCAGGCTCCTCTATCCATGGAATTTTCCAGGCAAGAATACTGGAGTGGGTTGCCATTTTCTCCTCCAGGGGATCTTCCTGACTCTGAACTTGAATTTCTTCATTCTCCGGAGTCTTTCTTCCTGCATTGGAAGGCAGATTCTTTACTACTGTGCTACTGAGAAGCCTCTGAGACTTATTGAATTTAGTTTAAATTATATAACTGGTACCACTGTCTATGGAAGTCATTGATTTCTTTCTTTTATGGATGGCAATATTTCTAACAGTAGTCCAAAACTGAAGAAACTAGAGCCAGCTATGTTTGTAGGTATATAAACCCAGAGTATTCCATCAAAATTTGAAGATTTTATTTTTCCTAGTTTTTAAAAAATTTTATTCAGATCACTATAGTGCTTCTTTTTATTTTTGTTTTTAGCTGCATAGCTACGGAGTGTTTTTCTTGCCTGGGGTACAAAAAAATCGTTCTTTCCTTGGAGTAAGAAGTTATTTTGAAATATTTTTTTTTTATTGAAAGATTTGGTAGAATATGTGTTGAAATCATAATATTATTAGAGAGAAGTCAAGGCAGACCTATTGAACAAGACGGTTTACACCAATTGAATGACTGTATTGCCGTTGTATGCACCAGGGTCATCTGGAGGGCTTGCTCAAAAACAACACACTGGGCCCCACCTCCAGAGTTTCTGATTCAGCAGCATGGTGGGTGACAGAGAATTTGCGTTTTCAACAAATTCCTAAGTTTGCTGATTTTGAGAACTGCTATTAAATTAAGCTAGAAAGATAAACCCATCTGAATGCAGAGTTCCAAAGAATATCAAGGAGAGATAAGAAAGCCTTAAGAGAACAATGCAAAGAAATAGAGGAAAACAATACAATGGGAAAGATTAGAGATCTCTTCAAGACAATTAGAGATACTAAGGGAACATTTCATGCAAAGATTGGCAAAAAAAAAAGGACAGAAATGGTATGGACCTAACAGAAGCAGACAATATTAAGGAAAAGTGGCAAAATATAAAAAGGGTCTTAAATGACCCAGATAATAACAGTGGTGTCATCACTGACCTAGAGCCAGACATCCTGGAGTGTGAAGTCAAGTGGACCTTAGGAAGCATCACTATGAGCAAAGCTGGTGGAGGTGATGAAATTCTGGTTGAGCTACTTCAAATCCTGAAAGATGATGCTGTTACAGTGAGACACTCTATATGCCGGCAAATTTGGAAAAATCAGAAGTGGCCACAAGACTGGAAAAGGTCAGTTTTCATTCCAATCCCAAAGAAGGACAATGCCAAAGAATGTTCAAACTATTGCACAGTTGTGCTCATTTCACATGCTAGCAAGATAATTCTCAAAATCCCTCATGCTAGGCTTCAACAGTGCATGAACAGAGAGCTTCCAGATGTACAAACTAGATTTAGAAAAAGCAGAAGAATCAGAGATCAAATTGCAAACATCCACTGAAGNGACAATGCCAAAGAATGTTCAAACTATTGCACAGTTGTGCTCATTTCACATGCTAGCAAGATAATTCTCAAAATCCCTCATGCTAGGCTTCAACAGTGCATGAACAGAGAGCTTCCAGATGTACAAACTAGATTTAGAAAAAGCAGAAGAATCAGAGATCAAATTGCAAACATCCACTGAAGCACAGAAAAATCAAGAGAATTCCAGAAAAACATCTACTTCTGCATCGTTGACTATGCTAAAGCCTTTGTGTGGATCACAATAAACTGGAAAATTCTTAGAGGGAAGAGAACACCAGATCACCTTACCTGCCTCCTGAGAAACCTGTATGCAGGTCAGGAAGCTACAGTTAAAACCAGACATGAAACTAATGGAGTGGTTCCAAATTGGGAATTGAGTATGTCAACGCTTTATGTTGTCACCCTGCTTATAAAACTTATAGGCAGAGTACATCATGTGAAATGCTGAGCTAAATGAATCCACAAGCTAGAATCAAGACTGTCAAGAGAAATATCAATAAATTGAGATCTGATGATGATATCATCCTTATGGCAGAAAGCGAAGAGGCGGGTGAAAAAACTGGCTTAAAACTCAACCTTCATTGTCTGTAAAGCTTTTGATTTCTCCTTCATATTTGAATGAAATCCTTGCTGGGTACAGTAATCTNCATATTGCTGAAGGCTGGCTTGGAGAATTTTGAGCATTTCTTTCCTAGCATGTGAGATGAGTGCAATTGTGTGGTAGTTTGAGCATTCTTTTGCATTGCCTTTCTTTGGGATTGGAATGAAAACTGACCTTTTCCAGTCCTGTGACCACTGCTGAGTTTTCCAAACTTGTTGGCATATTGAGTTCAGCACTTTCACAGTATCATCCTAATTTGCATCTTTTACAGCCATAAAGTTGAGGATTTGTTAGTGGCTCAGATGGTAAAGAATCTGTCTGCAATGCAGGAAATCCGAGTTTGATCCCTGGGTCAGGAAGATCCCCTGGAGAAGGGGATGGCTACTTACTCCAGTATTCTTGCCTGGAAAATTCCATGGACAGAGGAGCCTGGCAAGCTATAGTCCATGAGGTTGCAAAGAGACAGACACAACTGAGTGACTAACATTTTTAGTTTTTTCTCTTTTTCTTGAAGTTGTGGATTTATAGGAAAAGAAATAGTATATAAGTTAAATAACAGTGCTGGAATTGAGGTTTTGTAAGGATATGTGTGGGCAAGGGCTGAGGAATTTGTCCATCTTTTACCCATACCCTGTTGTAAGTCAAGAATGCTGTAGAGAAAGACTGCCAGTATTTCCAGGATCTCACTGATGAGATGGGAGTCCATTGGCTTCTACTATATCTCCACTGTTTTGTAGCAGCTAGAGAAGGAATGAGGTAGAGAGTGATGGCTGCTGCTGCTAAGTCGCTTCAGTCGTGTCCGATTCTGTGCGACCCCATAGACGGCAGCCCACCAGGCTCCGCCATCCCTGGGATTCTCCAGGCAAGAACACTGGAGTGGGTTGCCATTGCCTTCTCCAGTGCATGAAAGTGAAAAGTGAAAGTGAAGTCACTGAGTCATGTCCAACTCTCAGCGACCCCATGCACTGCAGCCAACCAGGCTCTTCTGTCCATGGGATTTTCCAGGCAAGATTACCGGAGTGGAGAGAGTGATGGCAGAGCTCTTTAAATTTTTCCTTTTTTAAAAAAATTCATATTTCATGGCATATAAGGCGATAATCATGTTGAGTTCAGCTTAAACTTCTTCCTTCAGTGCCTCTTTGGATACTATGGCATCAAAGTATAGGTAAAAGACAAATGTTGGTGGTTTACCAAGGTATTTCAGAGCTATCTATTCCTAGTTATGAAATATGGATATGAATATGATATGCATATTGAAAGAAACTGATATTACTATCTATAATCTAGTAAAATAATCTATCTGTATAATACATATAGGTATATTAATATATACTTGACAGTCATATTCATAGGGAAAATAGCTTCTAAAAATGTCTGTATAATCAACAGAAAATATTTTTCAAATTTTCTGTCCTAGTCAATGTCATTTACTAATGTTCACATTTTGCTTAGATTTTCACTAAATTTATAGTTTTTCAAAACTAAATATTTTGAAAGGATTGTTTATTGCAAGGTATTATCTCCTCATAACCTCTAGCACATCTGTATGGCTCACTTATCAACAACCCATAGAACAGCAAACTTGGATTAGACAAGATAACAGGAATGTCCTTAAACCTGTCTAATCCCTAAGGGTACACCTGTGGAAAAAGAAAGCTGGAGGTGGGATTATGAACACATAAAATACATTGTTTTTCTAAAACCACCAAACTTGACTAAACTCTATCCTTTGATTCTAAATATATGTTTGGAGCCAAGGAAATAGAACTAGAACAATATTTACTTCATTACAAATTTTTCCATTTAATACTTAACTCTAGCTTTTTCAACAATGGGGGTTTGAATTCAATAAACCATGTAGGCATTATTTGCATACTTTTGTGAAGGTAATATGATAAAAGAATCATTGGTAACTATCTAATAGAGTTGAACATTTAGGTGAGTGTGTCCCCATGGGAAGTCTTACAGTTGCTGTAATTTTGCAGAAGAATGTTGTTACATACATCTGATTAGTGTCAGCTACAGATTGGCTCAGACGGTAAAGCATCTGTCTACAATGCGGGAGACCCGGGTTCAGTCCCTGGGTTGGGAAGATCCCCTGGAGAAGGAAATGGCAATCCACTCCAGTACTATTGCCTGGAAAATCCCATGGACAGAGGAGCCTGGTAGGACATGACCGAGCGACTTCACTTCACTTCACAGATTTAGAAAAAAGTGAAAAAGAACTGTTGAAGGCAGTGCCTATAAATATGTTTTTTCATCCACTGTACTTAGGAAATTGTATAGATTCTTAACTAGAGAGAATTAGTATTTTGTTTTTTATTAAAAGATGAAAGGACTAAACATTTCCCATATCTTGTTAAGTGACCTGTAAAAGCTGCTTTAATCATCTTATAGCTTCTTTTTGCTCTCAAATTTATTTGAATATGGTTCTTTGCTAACTAAAAATACTAAGTACTAATTTGAATTACATTTTTCCAGTTAACAATACTTTAAAGGGTAGGGGTTTCATTTTTCTCAGATGTTAGTTTACCTGGAATCCTTTGGTTTTTGAAAAATAAAATATATACCATTAGATGGTGAAGGCACACACCTAAGTAGTTAGGATTGACCAATGATTAATACATCCTATGTGATATTTTTGAGTAACACTTTCAAATAACATATTGAATGAGTACTACAGGGGAAATTATATAAAAATTGATTATTAGTGATGGTATGTCAGCATTAGTGAAAGTGGAGAGTGAAACAGCTGGCTTAAAACTCAATATTATAAAAAAAAAACAATCTTAAGATCTTGGCATCCAGTCCCATCACTTCATGGCAAATAGAAGGGGAAAAAGTGGAAACAGTGATATATTTTATTTTCCGGGGCTTCAAAATCACTGCAGACAGTGACTGCAGCCATGAAATTAAAAGACATTTGCCCCTTGGAAGGAAAGCTCTGACAAACCTAGACAGTGTGTTACAAAACAGTGATATCACTTTGCCAATAAAGGTCTATATAGTCAAAACCTACTGGTTTTGCCAGTAGTCAAGTATGGATGTGAGAGTTGGATCATAAAGAAGGCTGAGTGCCAAAGGATTGATGCTTTTCAACTGTGGTGCTGGAGAAGGCTCTTGAGAGTCTCTTGGACTGCAAGGAGATTAAACCAATCAATCCTATAGGAAATCAATCCTGAATATTCATTGGAAGGACCATTGCTTAAGCTGAAGCTCCAGTATTTTGGCCCCCTGATATGAAGAGTCGGTGCATTGGAAAAGACCCTGATGCTGGGAAGAACTGAAAGAGAGGCGGCTGGCAGAGGATGAGATGGCTAGATAGCATCACCAACACAATGGACATGAATCTGAGCAAATTCCAGAAGGTAGTGAAGGACAGAGGAGCCTGGCATGTTACAGTCCATTTGGTTGCAAACAGTTGGACATGACTTAGTGACTGAACAACAACAATATCAACAACAACGTAAGTATTTGGTATAGTACATGCAGAAAAAAGTCCTATCTATAACTTAAGAATAGTTTCATAGAGAGAAGAATTCATACAAAAAAATTTAAATATTTTGCTTTATGAATATTCACAGAGATACTTAATATCCAAAGAGATCTATTTTTTTCCTTTTCATGTAGACATAAGTTGTCAAACATCTTAAAACCTATAACTTGATTATCATCCCTTATGGGAAGTCCCTGTAGCAAGTTTTTACTACCATACTGGCTCAACATATTGTTATTCATACACTATCAAGATCCCTGAAAAATCATTGTTCATCTTTGTGTGACTAGGAGTATGAAATACCCTTTCTTTTATGGACCTTTGTCCCATAAATGTTAATGCACCCATGAAACTGATCTGATGTCTTTTAATTTTATTTTTAAAATCTGGTACTGAATCCCTAGATTATACTATCAGGACAATGTCATTGAAGAACAGCTCTGGGCAAAAATATGAAGTATGAAGCTTATTTCCTTCCCATTAGATTTATCTGTGCTGTCTTGATAAACTTCCCATGCCTATCACAATAACCAAAAATAAATTGAAAAGCTTAATGTCAAGTGAAAGTGAAAGCTAAGTCTCTACGGAATATCACAGAAATTTATTTCCCTAATACTCACTCAATACCAACCATGTGTCAGGCACTTTTTGGGGTGCTTACTAATGATACAGTGAACAAAATAATAAAGTCCCCTATCCTCCTAGCCTCATTGTCTAATAAGGAGAAGACAGAGATATATTTTTGGAATAAAATGAAAGTGTTGTCTTGGTTAGGGTGAAGCAGGCGATAAAAATATGAAGTTTCGGCTCTTAACAGAGTGGTCGGAGAAGGATGGTTGAAAAGTGACACTCAAGCAAAGACCTGAAGGAGGACAGGAACTGGTCCCTTGAGCAGAAGAGAGGAGAAATGCACTCATCCAGGAGCTTGGCCTGTGTGAGGAAAAGTGAGGAGAACGGAAGGGCTGCCGCGAAGAGTGCGGGAGCAAATATAGGAGCAGACATGACCAGAGGTTGGATCCTGTCGCTCCTGGCAGGTTGTGTAAAAACCACACTTTTATTCAGAGAGGGAGTTCACAGCAGAGGAATAAAGAAGTGTACGTTTATGCTTTAAGAGGAGCTTTCTGGTTGCTGAGTTGAGAACAGGCGCCAGGCTGTGAGTGAATCAGAATGCTGATGATGAGAAAAGACCGGAAGTGAGACGATGTAAAAGTTCAATCTGTGGGTTGTGGAGATTCCAAAGGCCATGTTAAGAAACAGAATGTCCTGTTTTGAAGGTGATGGAATCTTTTAGCGTAAGTTTTGAAAAAAGAAAAAGCTTCTGTGAGTAGAAATCCCTTCTCACATGGTCGCGTGATAATCACGTTTGCATGTGGTGCTGCTCTGTGAAACGTCAGGGATTCTGCTATAGGCCCTCCGACTGAAATGAAAAGGAACAGAAAAAAGAAGTTTATCCGAATTAGCCAAGGAATATGATATGTCAATAATACGGAACTTTAGCCTTAAGTAGTTGGTAGAATGTTTCATTGGTGTTCTATTCCTAGGAACGAAGTATGTTGTTCATAAAACCCAGAGGAGGAGGAATGTACTGAATTGACCCTGATGAATAGATTACCACTAAATCAAAATTTAACTGGTTGAACCTTTAACATTAAGTGATCCTCCTCAGAGGAGGAGGAAAAGGAGAAAACAAGGAATTAATGTTCAATAAATGTTTACTGTATTCTAGAAACTATACTGTCTGCTTCTTTTATATTTCCTCATTTAAATTTCAGAACATTTTGGAAAGTGGAATTAAGAGAAAGCTGGGAAGTATGAAAAGGGAAATAGTCCATGTGCCCAAGAAACTGGATTAAGAAGTTGCTGAAACGTTTTAAGTAGTATTGTGATAATCATGTTTGCTTAGATTGTTTTGGTAACTGTGTGAAGGCTGGGATTACTCGGAGCTAACGCTGGGAGACAAAGGACTAGATATGAATATCTGAAATCAACAAATAAAATAGGTAACTATGACCAGAGTAAGGCAGTGACTAAGAATATGGTGGAAATGGACTAGATCCAAGAAATATTAAGGAATTAAAACAGGAGGACTTGATGCTTGTGTGGTAGGATTACACATAAGTCTTAAAAGGAGAGAGATATATCAAGAATGATTCCATACTTTTTGGGTTGGTGATGAAGAAAAGAATATTGCTCTTAGTCCAAAAAAGAAGAGGGGAGGAGAGGGTTGCAGGGGAAGAGTTGTGGCTTGGCTCCCTTAAATGATTATCTACACTTGGACATGTTGGTTTAAAGTTCTCTTCCACCATCCAAATGGACAAGTGGCTTGATTATACAATAGGAGAGCGGTATAAATGAAAGACAGAGATTTAGAAATGATCTCTATAGAAGTCTTGCACATAGATAAGGTCATGAGAGCTGATGAAAATAGGTAGAGTTAGGACAACGTAAAGGAAAACAGCCAGCACTGAGAGAAAGAAGAGGAGTTCATGGGGGAAAAAAAAACCCAAAAAACTATGGAAGATCAATTAAAAATTTGGAGGAAAAAGAAAAGGGCAGCATGGGAGCTCCAGGGAAAGAAAGTTTAAGGAAAAGGGAAGAGACAACAAATAAAAGTGTAAGAATGTAGTCAGAGAAGATAAGAACCTGCTTAGAACATTTAGCTCAGGCTTTTCTTGTGATCTGGATAAGGACAACATAAGACCAGTGGTTGAGACAGAAGTCCAATTGAGTTATTTTAAGGAAGGCATTAGGAGTTAAAGAAGTAGAGGGCAGAATGGTAAAGCTCTCTGTAGGAGCTCTAGTAGGTATCATAATGATCCCCAAAGATGTCCACATCTTGTATTCAGCACTTGTGAGGATGTACTTTACATTGCAGATATGATTAAATGATGAATTTTGAGATAGGGAAATTGTCTTGAATTATCTGGGTAGGTCCAATGTAACCACATGGTCTTTTTAAGCAAACAAGGCAGGGCAGTCAGAGAAGGAGATGTACTGATGTAAGCAGAAGTCAAGAGATGCAGTTGCTGGCTTTCCTGATGGGAAGAGGCTGAGAGGTAAGGAATGTGAGAAGGCTCTTGAAGCTCTAAAAACCTAGGAAACGAATCCCTGGAGCCTCCCCCAAAAAGACATTTGGGCCAAAACCTGAATTTTACACAGGTTGAAACCCGCGTTGGACTTCTGAAGTTTACAATAAATATTAGTGATGTGTTTTCGTCTCCAGGTTTATGGTAATGTTGTAAGAGCAACAGAAAACTAATACATTACCTTTGGCTTTGGAAGAGGAGGAAGAGAAAGATAAGAGCACAGGGTATGAATGTGTGTGTGTGTGTAAAATCATCAAGGATTCTTGCGACTACCCTCCTGAAAATTCTGTAATATCAGAAGGTTTTGTTTGTATGCAATTATATAAATGGTCGTCACTTATGATAATTTTACTTGCTTCCTCTCATACATGTTTGCGAGGGCTGAAGAAGCAGAGTAGAGAGCTATACTTTTGGATACTTTGATATTTGTGTACTTGTGTTGTCACATTTTTATATTCCTCTCATTTTACTTTATGTATGCAAATTCTGTTCCCATGCTATTTTTATGCATTTTAAAGAAATCTCTGTTCAGAGTGTTATTCATAATAATAATGTGTTCCATTTTTTTTCAAACTTGTGGAAAATAAGTTCCTACAATATAATGAGGACCCATGACACTATTCAGGCTTTCAAAATGAAGTGAAAATCCTTTGATTTTAACTTTCTATTGGTCTCCATAATCATCTCCAACTCATTCTACCCCATAAGCATCAGAGCGGCAACATGTAAAACTTCTCAATGTCTTTCAAAATGACATAATACCTGGAAAGAAGTGGCCTAGTTTAAAGAAAAGCTCAAGTGTTTACAGTAAGATTAATCAGTAAAAAGTGATTAGATATTAATAATGGAACAGAATTCTCAATGTTCTCCTACTTAGTCATTAATTCATATTTTTCTCATTGTTATTGACTACAAACCATAATTGCAATTTATAAATATTTTAAATCAAATGAAATATTTGCCTCCACTAAATATATACAAATCATGCCTTACTAACTCAATGTACACCTTAATTCTCAAACCATTGAAGCTAAAGGTTAATGACTCCATTCCCTCCATCCTCCTATAAACAGAAGTCAAACTCATTTTAAAGTGATTAAAATACAGATTTTAACGGACAAGGTTGACCAGGTTTTCTGCTTGTACCTCCTGTTTGTTTCTGCAGTTGTCTAAGAAAATTTAATGTTCAAAACAATTTCCTCTGACACTCCTATGTAATTCTATTTTAAATTCAAACAGGATTTTTTTTTTCTCTAAGCAGTACTTCCCTCTGTAGTACTTGCCCCTGTGGTTTCTTTTCTCCATCTTTCTATCAGCACTTCTCTCTCTCTCCATCTTCACTATCTCAAAGCCTAACTGCAGATCAACTTCTTTCCAGATGCTTTGCTTGATTTTAAGGGAAATGCACCTCCACTGCCTTTTGGGATGTATCATAGCTCTTTGTGAATTGATCATCCCTTCTCTTGGATGGAGCGAATGCATCTAGGTGAAGGGAATGATTCGTCTTCTGATAGCTGCATCCATGGTACTCATCGTAGGGGCTTTCAACAGGGCAGATCATCTATAATGAGTAAGTGAAGAATGAGATTCTATTCTTCTCTCTTAGTAGGTTGCTGTATTTAAAAAAATAAATTATTAGCTATATTCAAATTGTTCTTATGAATTTTTCTCTTGATAAGTAATGATCTTTAGTCCTTCAGGGTAGCATTGCTTAAAAAAAGAAACCCTTCATGAGAAATATCTAAAAATGGAGAAAACAGATTTCAAAATATAGCTACTCAGCTTTGCTTAAAAATACCCAGATATGCTTCCTAATTCATCCATTTGTGATCATGACTCACCATTTCTTTTATTTGAGATTCATGCTGCAGTGGAATTATTTGATTTTATTGAAGTTCATTTAATTTATATTTAAAGTATATATTTTATATAAAAATCTAAAGTAACACCATCATTATATTTTTGTTCACATTTCATATCTCTGATAAAATATTAAAAATAGTGTATTTGGCAATTAATCTCATTTAGACTCTCTGTGGTTTTCCCAGTAGTCATGTACAGATGGGAGAGTTGGACAATAAAGAAGGCTGAGTACTGAAGAATTGATGCTTTTGAATTGTGGTGCTGGAGAAGATTCTTGAGAGTCCCTTGGACAGCAAGGAGGTGAAACCAGTGAGTCCTAAAGGAAATCAACCTTGAATATCAATTGGAAGGACTGATGCTGAAGCTGATGCAAAGAGTTGACTCATTGGAAAAGACCCTGATGCTGGAAAAGGTTGAGGGCAAGAGAAGGGGGCGACAGAGAATGAAATGGTTGGATGACATCACCAACTCAATGGATATGAGTTTGAGTAAACTTTGGGAGATAGTGAAAGTCAGGGAAGCATGGCCTGCTGCAGTTGTAGGGGTCCCAAAGAGCCAGACATGACTTAGCAACTGAACAAGACTCTATACTAACTCATTTGATCTGTATAACTGCTTTATTGTTTACATACAAACATAATCCATATTTAATAGATGAAGAAAGTAAGGCAGAGTTTAAGTAACATAACTAAGTTAACTGGTTATCAACAGACTAAAGGTTTGAACCTGTAAAGTATAATTCTCAGCAACTATATCTGAGTGACTCAATACTCTTAAAAGCTTTTCTTGATTTTTCTAGAGTGAGATTCATGCCACTGTTTTCTATTTCTTCCTGTCTTTCTTGTTGTTTCACCTCTGGGATTGAATCTAGTATAGAATTTTTTATATAGCATTAGTATTTAAATTCTTGAATGTTCTTAGTTCACAAGATTTGAATGCATTGATACCAGGAGTATGATCTTTATCATCCCTTTCTCTTAGTGCAACTAAGTCCAATGTAACTTTAGTCTTCTACTTTATAAAATGAAAATGAAAATAAATATTCAAGACAAATGAGGGTATCAATTCAGGTTAAATATATAAAACAACCAACATATTTCTTAAAACATGATTGCTGCTATATTATTTTCATTTAGCTCTATTTATTTTATCTTGCTTTAATACTCTCTTTTAGAATTGGAGAAAAGTATCTGTGTCATGAGAAAATGCTTTTTTATTTGTGACAATTTCTAAATGAAAATGACCTAACTGTGGTATGCAGTTGACTACTGACTGTATTTTCTAGTCCTTTTCCATATGGCAACCCTAAACTGTCCCTATCCACACTGATTACCCACCTTTTTCATTTACTGATTACAGATTTCTGGGACACAGACACAGTTCAGGGACAATGGTAAATGTTATACTGTCTGTGTATGTGTGTACTTGGATGTGTATATATATGCATATATTCCTAATCTTTCAAAAAACACTTTGCAGGTTTAATTATAAAAATTAACATAAAGGTATAAGGTCTAAATTCCAAAATCTGTTTAGTTATAGTTCAATAATGTGATTATAAAGCTTAGTTTCAGGGAAATGTTTGGGTTCCACAAAACATAGATTATAAATTATAAAATGTACTTTTCTTTCAAGTAAGCTTATAAAATTCATGTTCAAATAAAGTAAAAATAGCAAGGCTTTTATACTTTAGAATTTTCCAGACTATAAAAAAAATTTCTTTCATCTCTGAAGCAACTACTGGTATTCCAGGGAATGCAGTTTGGAAAATGTTGATCAAATGTTAATTTGATTTGCTGCTGCTGCTGCTGCTAAGTTGCTTCAGTCGTGTCCGACTCTTGTGTGACCCCATAGACAGTAGCCCACCAGGCTCCCCTGTCCCTGGGATTCTCCAGGCAGGAACACTGGAGTGGGTTGCCATTTCCTTCTCCAGTGCAGGAAAGTGAGAAGTGAAAGTCGCTCAGTCGTGTGGGACTCTTAGCGACCCCATGGATTGCAGCCTATCAGGCTCCTCCGCCCATGGGATTTTCCAGGCAAGAGTACTGGAGTGGGGTGCCATTGCCTTCTCCAAATTTGATTATGAGACCATTGCAGAAGTTAAATGTATGGTTCCCAGGATGTATGATATGTTAAAAGTTGTTACTTGAAAAACTGAGTTACAAAATGATTTAGAAAATTAAGTTACATTATTTTCTCTTATTATAGGAATTCTTAGAAATTTTAATATAGTAAATATGTCTGTTGTGAATGCTCAGTTGCTAAGCTGTGTCCGACTCTTTGCGACCTGATGGGCCAGAGCATGCGAGGCTCCTTTGTCCATGGAATTCTCCAGGCAAGAATACTGGAGTGGGTTGCCATGCCCTCCTCCAGAGGATCTTCCAGACCCAGGGATCAAACCCTCATTTCCTGTATCTCTTGCATTACAGGAGGATTCTTTACCACTGAGGCACCTGGGAAATCCTCCAAAATTTTATTAGTATGATAATAATATGTGACAGTCTCTAGGAGCAGGGGTCCCTAACCCTGGCTGCAGACTGGTACCTGTCCATGGCCTGTTAGGACCTGGGCAGCACAGCAGGAGGTGAGCCGTGTCTGAGCAAACAAAGCTTCATCTGCTGTTCCTCATTTCTCTCATTACTTCCTGAACCATCCCTCACCCCCTACCCTCGGCGGTGGAAAACTTGTCTTCCATGAAACCACTCCCTGATGCCAGAAAGACTGGGGACCCCTGTCTAAGAAGATAATTCCGTGTGTGTGTGTGTGTGTGTGTGTGTGTGTGTGTGTGTGTGTGTGTGTGTGTGTGTGCATGTGCGCACGCTCAGACAGTTGTGTCTGACTCTGTGACCACATGGACTGTAGCCTTCCAGGCTCCTCTGTCCACAGAATTTTCTAAGGCAAGAATAATGAAGCAGGTTACCATTTCCTCCTCCAGGGAATCATCCTGACCTAGGGATCCAACCCCTGTCTCTTGTGTCTCCTACATTGGCAGGCTGATTCTTTACCACCGTGTCACCTGGGAAGCCCCACTTCCATTTGTAGCCTAGCCCCAAATGGCTTGATTATTGGTCATTGTTTGGAGAGGGAGCTTGAACAGCTGTTAACACCCTTTGCCTCTGAAGAAGCCTCCTCTGGCCCTACTGTGGGAGTCTAATCTATTGCAGTCTCCCTCAAGCATTCTGTAGACCCTGAATGTTGAATTGCCACCTGTTTGCTATGACTTAGATATTTAAATTTCTTAGCGTTTTATAGTTTTGTGTATATATTCATAGTTTGTATTAACAAAGCAATTCTTTGTTTAACAGAAAAAAAAGTCCCTATTAGCATCTCATGGAATACTAGTGCTACAAATATAGTGTTAGCAATGTGGTCCGAGATCATTGGTTCTCAGTGTGTAACCTTGTGATGAGCAGTATCAGCTTCACCTGGAAATTGGTCAGCAATGCAAACTCCCAGCCCCATCCCAAGTCCATCTAATCAGAAAGTAGGGTCTATAATTAGTGTTCTAACAAGCTCCCCAGGTGATTCTGATAAACATTACAGTTTGGCAACCAATATTTACATGCTTGTAAGACTGAGCACAATAATAAGTGCAGATATTTTTTAACTGGACTCACATTAGAAAAAAATTTATAATGAAATTTTAAAGGTATTGTTTTGGGCTGAACTGTGTCTCGCCAAATTTCAAATGTTCACAAACCCCTCACAGTATAAGGCCTTTAAAGAGATAATTGGGGTAAAATGAAATTATAGGAGTGGTCCCTACCCCATGTGACCAGTACCGTTATAATTAGTGGCAATTAGGGCACGCAGAGAAGACCGCGTGAGCAGGTAGCGGGAGGCAGCCATTTGCAAGCCAAGGGGATGGTGGCCTCGGAAGGTGCCAGACCTGGAGATTCCTGAATTTTGTACTCCTTGCTTCTAAAACTGTGAGTCAATGAATTTCTGTTGTTTAAGCCATCCAGCCTGTGTATTTGTTTTGGCAGCCCTAGGAAATTCATACACATGTAAATTTAAAGCACTAAACTCTTGGATTTAAAGTCAAATCTGTTCAAGGGGATTTTCTGCTATTATAAAGTGCCGTGTTTACTTTGGATTTCATCTTCATGAAAGCTCGCAAATGTTGTAATATTTTGAAAGAAATGATACAAAGCATTCTTGCAATTGTTTAATTATATCTTGAGTTGAATAAGCCAAAAGACAGGAAGGAAAGTTTTGAGCAGAGGTAATAACTCTTGCTAATGTAATTAGCCTCTTCTTTCTTTTTATTTTGTCTAATTTTAAAGTAAAAGCTTGTTTCCTATCACTTCATCCTTTTGGTGTAAAATTTTTTTGTTTTTACACGTAGCAATGGTAGTATTTAGTATTTTGTCTAGAAAAGAAAGACTTCATTGGAAGACACCTAAATTGTCTTGTATAAACTCCATTACTTTTGTCATTTATTTGTACAAAGTACATTAAAATACAAAGAGTAACATATTTCTCTGGTTTTAAAAAATATCCCACACCTCATTAATAGATTTAATACCATTATTGATTTAAGTGATGTCTGTGTATTGAGTGTTTCAGGCCTTAGGTGAATAGAGTTAATTCTTTCTATATATCTGCTTGTTATGAGTCCTAGGCTGACATATATTTCATAATGGTTCCTGTTGATTGATCTAATTATATGCACATAGTTTTATTGGAGCTTTGTGAATCTGGAGATACCCATGTTTGCTTAATGTTCTACAAGCACAATTCAAAACCCTTTAGGCTTACCAGGATTGTTTCCATAATCCTTAACTGAGAATAGTAAGCCTTGAGAATTTTGAAATACCCTGCCTAAATCAAGCTTTTGGGCCAGAAAATTTTCTCATTAGATTTTTCTTTTAGAGAATCTTTTAAAAATAGGTTGTGTATTGTTACAAAAAAAATAACGAATGCCATTTTAGAATGAAATGAAACATTTATTCCTGTGAGTGCATGTAAATGTCCTTGCTTTATGGTCTTTGATTTTTAAATTTAAAGAATGACTCTTTTGCAAAAGAACATACAGAATTACATCATAGTAAGCAGTGAATAGCAGAGAAAGTAATATTTCAAAGCAAAGTTAAATAACTCTTAAATTACTATATTTTATGTATAAAGATAAATATAGCAGAACTATATTAATTTTCATAACTTCAGGTTAATTTTATTGAACACTCCTGAATGGCAGATATGAATCTGTGAATTGTAGGGCATGTTTTATTGGTTTACATAATACATTAAGAGTATCATCTCAATGCCTGAAACATGGAATTGTGTCTATGATTTGTGAGCTTTCTTTTCTCTCTGTAGTTTTAGCTATTTTTACATATTTTTTCCTTTGTATTGCTTGAAGAATAGTTCTGACAAATCAGATTACTCTATTTTCTATCCACTCCAACATTTTGGGGTTTCAAGTGTCATTTTTAACAAAGCTTTAGTTCACCAAAAGCCCAAGACAAACCTAAAGTTTTGAATGTAATTCCATAGATATATTAAATTTTTCCTAACTGAATCATTTTATTTAATAATTAAAATCTTGTGAAGCATAAACTACCAAAACAGTAATGCTGATTGAGGTTTCTCTCATAAATCTTACCTGCCATCCTCATCAGATATACCCATGTTTAGCTGCAGTAAGACTCAAGGGAAGGCAGTACTGGAGCTGAATAATAGCAGCAGGGGTGGGGGTCAGGGCTGCTTAAAAAAGGAGAAGAATAACAGATGAATGACTTGTTAAATGGTGGAGAGCTTTGTGAACCATTAATTTACATTCTTGGAGCAGCTAAAGTAGTTTGCCTTCTTGGTACTTCTTAACCTTGATTGGAGAAGAATTGTCTAATACACTTTGACAACCAAAATGATAACAACCAGTTTCTACAGGAAGCTAACTGGGTTTGGCTCATCTGAAGTTTTCTGTCTATGGATGTTGATAGTTGCAGTGTAATTTTTAAGAAGTTATTTCAAGAAGAAAGACAATGATCAATACAAGTTAAGAGATCTTTATGATTCAGAAAGGATCCAAAAAACTAAACCTAACCTGAGAATATTTAAGTGGGACTCCAGTGTTAAAATGCATCCATGTTTATCTATGACCCTCTCTTGTCAGGAAAACACCTATGATCAACTCATATCTGTCCATTTGCAATACTTTGAGACATTTATTGTTAGGCACTATATGAAATACTTTATCTTAAGAGACTCATGAAGGTGACAACTGTCTTTTATATTCCTTTTACAGATGTAAAAACTGAGGCTTAAAGAGATTTATGAGTTTGCTCTTGGCCAAGGGTTGGGGCAGGAGTCAGTCCTAGGCCTTTGGAATGCATTCTTTAAGCAGCATTGCCTGATGGTGAAATAATTGTTGAAGGCTTAACATTAATAAACTGGGGCACTTTTCTTAACAAAAACCACACTGAACCACAGATACTAAGAAACTGGTAATCTCTAGTTTCAAATGGAAAACAGAAGAGATCTGCCTGTATCTGCATCTTCACATTTGCCTTGTCTTCTAGTTCACTCTTGGTCTCTTAGAGTGTATTAACATACTAAAGTTGAAATTTAAAAATTTAGATTTATAAAATATGCCTCCCAGTATGTATACTCCTGGTTAAAACACATTTTCCTCTTTTTTTTTTTTTTTAATCTCTCCCATTCAAAACCTTTTTCTCTGGATAATGGTTCTAAATTTCTTTGTTTATAATTCAGTTGTCTTTTTCTTTTTTCCAGGTATTTTCAAATAGACCAAGTATTGATCTTTGAAACTGTTAGTGATGTTTTGTTGAAAACTTAGGCTATGATTCAGTTTTTTTGCCTAAATGTAATGATATACATAAAGAGAGATGGGATAAAAAACTTGAAATAGTTGAAATATAGCTCTGTTTTAAGTCAGAATTAGCAGCAGTTGTCTTGAAAACATTGTACGTTAACAATATGAAAATGTAGTATGCAGCTGTAGTTAGTGAGTTTGCTTTGTTATGTGCATAATATGAGCTTGTAATGGAAGTAATGTCATATAGTATTTAACTCTGACATTTAGTGTTTGCCCTGGTAGATGGTCTTCCTTTTACTTAAGTGCCATTACTTTTATGTAGTCCATTTTCATTGCATTTAGTCCCATTTTAGTAATAATGCTTGCATGATTTACCAGGCAAATGCAATCTTTGCCCTGAATGGCACAGTGCAAGAAAAAATGGAAGCTGTTAAGAGGCTGAATGGCAAAAAAGTATTATTGACCTATGCTGGCAGCCATGTGTTTCAATTATTTTCAAGAATCCATTTGTCAAATAAGTGAAGCGGTGTGGGACGTCAAGTTCAAGCTGGGGTTAGTGCCTTTCTACATCTGATATGATGTATCTTCTGTAGCCATTTAATTGAATTACCCAATTTATTTTTCAAGCAACAATGCTCTACCAAGAGCCATGACATTAAATAATTAAATATGAGTTTAAAAGTCTGCATTTTGTGTAGTTCATCATGGCTCTGCAGCAGAAAGGGAACCCGAGGGCCTGAGAATTTCTGATTTTGGTGTAGTAAAAGCTTAGCTTCTGGGGAACAACCATAACTGTCCCAGGTGGAAACACTTTAAAAGTGATACTTCATAATTCTTCTCTGAACCCACTGATGGCATAAACACTGAGAATTTAACTGAGATGACTCAATCATTCCTTGAGAAACAACATCCTGTGTGGATAAGTAAACTCTAGGCTGTGATCCTCTTACCTAATTAGTGCTCTTGATTTAGGTTTAAGAATGCTTTTCTATTTGAACTGCCTCCATTTTGTGAATAGCAAACCTAATGCGTAAAGCAATCAGGCTTTCAAAGAATTTTGAAGCGGAAATGCAGCTAAAATACCTGTGTTTTCAAGTCATTAAAATATTTTGAGCTGTTATCACTTATAAAGTTGTTGAAACTTTTAATGAAAACCAAGTTAAGTGACCATAACTCTTCATGTGTTTGAGGGGGTACGGTGGGGGAGAATTCAAAGCAGATGCATGCTGGCTTTAGTTAAGATAACTACTGTGGAAAAATTATTTTTTTACAGGGGTATTCTATAACAACTATTAAAACACTTTATTTCAGGTTTTCTTTTGTTGCTAACTTTGACATAGAGCTGTGTTTTTGATCTGAGGAGAATAATTACTGAAATGCAGAGAACAGAAGCGATTTATATTTTTTTCAATTAACATTCAACAATTAAATTTTAATATGGTCAGGGAATTGTTCAGATTCTTTTGTATAGGGATACTGCACCTTTAATTATCTGCCCTCTGGTGCCAAGCCTTTTCTTTGAGTGCTTCCATAAAAGCTTATTGCAGCTAGTTATTGAGCAAATTAGTACTTGAGTTTTGGTGAAAAATGTCTTTATTAGTCCTAAAACTGGAGTCACTGTGCATTCCCAGAAGGCGTGATTTTGTTTGATGAATAAATCTAGTAATTATCCTGCTGTTAGGGCTGTACCGCAAATGTCATAAGCAGATAAACAGAGGGAGTAAGCCTTCCGTAAATTCTCTAATTATCTATGTTGGACTACTTATCGCCTGCAGATGATTTATGAGCATATTGATATATCCTTAAGTATGTTCATTTGAGTTCACAGATGCAAATAATTAAGGCACTAGTCATTTACAAAGGAGGCTTCAGGTCAGGGTCATTTCATTATAAAATTTCAGCCTGGCTTGTACTATAAAACAAGATATAGATATAATCTCCTTGACCAGAATATTTCCTAAGAGACATTTAATTTTCTTTCCTTGTATCCTTACCAGGAGATGTTATTTTCACCCATTATTTTCATAAAATAAGACTTTCTCAACTTTCCTGCGTCACCTATTTTTATTTCATTTTAAGAAATAACAGCTGTCCTGTATTTAATATTTCTAAATTTCTTAGCAAAATGATCAATAGGAAAAACTAGAAATACTTTCAAATGAAATGTCAGGTTGGAATTCATAAAACATGTTTTTTAAATACAGGTGTTTTATTTTTTTCTTGGACAATTTCACTTCAGGTAACTGGTTTTCTTTAGCTGTATAAAATTCTATAAAGACTACTTTCTAATTGACTAAGAAATAAACTGTTTCAGTCCCTCAGATAATTTATTTTAATAATTAAAGCTAATATACCTGTAAATATTTGGGAGAAATTACTGAAAAGCTGAATGTGAATAGTTAATAAAAGCACTTGATACTAGGCCTCCAACACATGCAATTACAGTTTAAGATGATGAATGATTTTAGGATATCTCACATATTTTGGTACTTTTTGAGCTCTGTTTTGAAGAAAATACACCAGTTAAAGGAGAATGCAAATTGTTTATTTCTAGAAGTCAAAGAACTAAATAGAATCACATGGCTGTAATCATTGACTTGATTATTTGATTTATGAGTAATGAACAAATGTATTTCTGGCCAAATCCTTATTAAACTGAGGTTTAGATACATAATTCTTGAAGGCTACTGATGGTGTTCTCAAAGGATTTATTTGTTTCAGGTCATTGTATTTCCCAACTGACAGGAGCAAATTAATTGGAAATTTACGTAAACTTAAAAAAATTGAGGGTTGCCCCAAGAGTATCAAATTAAGAGGGCCAGTTGTTCAAACCCACTACAATCAATTCAGTCTACACAGAGCCCTTTGTAAAAACTGATCTGAAGTTTGATATTGGAGGCAGATTCTTAGAGTTGCTACCAGTTGAAAATAAAGATTAGCTTAGAATTTGGCAAATAAAGGGACATTTCTGTTTAATATTCTGTTAGTAAGGTGGTATTCATGAATCTACCATAAGAAAGCAATTTTGTATGTGCCATTTCTTGCTTTTTTTCCTCTCCCAAAACACATTCACAGACCTCCCTTTCCTCCCCTCTGTCTACACAGTCATGTGTAACAATGATCAGTCACTTGCTTCAGGTTCCACACCTGGGACTATTCTTTCTCTTCCACAGTGGACTAAAATGGTTAAGGCTTGTAAAGCATACTAACAAGAAAAATCCAGTCAGCTTTTATCTCAGCTTGTCTATAAAGATGCCTTGAATTCCAATCCACTTTTAGAAATGAGCTTATCATAGGTGCATAGCTGAAGAAATGCATCTTATCATACAAATAGCTTATCAGTAGTAAGTCATGAAAACTGTCTTAGAATTAGAGCTTACCCCAAAACCACTTTTCACATTCTAGCAGTCACATGCAAAAATTGACATTTTACAAGTATTGCGTCTTTGAAAAGTCCTTGGCAAGTTGTTTGTGTAGATTTTCCCTAACTGAGGTGAATATGCAATTGAGGCTAGCTTCATCTTATCAGGAAAACAATATAGGTGTAATTCATGTTTTTGTAAATAGAATACAGATAAGTTAAATCTTAAAAGTTAGTACTTGAAGAGTTAAACTTTTCCTGAAATGTTATTTCAGCATGTATGAAATTATACATCTAGGAAAAAAAAATCCTTAAAAGGAAATTACATAATGCATGTTCTCAATGAGATTTGTGATTCATCCAAGGTCATGTAGCTAGAACAGAATAAGAAGGTAAGTCTTACAACTCCCAGTCCCTTTGCCCTTACAACGTTATGTCCAATTACTCTTGCTCTTCAGTTCTCTGAGTATACTTTCTACTCAGTTCATCACTCTCTTGACATATAAGTAAATCTAAAAATGTTAGGTATTTTTATTAAAAGTTCTCACTTTAGAGCATTTTGGTATCTTTAAAATTTTTAATTGTTCCCTAAAACTAGTAAGAATAGATTTTCCCCTTAATGACAGAAGTTAAATTTTTTTCTTTTACATTTTCAAATATTAGCATGAAAACCAATCACACAGTGAATAAATATGTGACAAGCAAAATTTTTGAAGGATTTAAACAAACACACATGAACAATTTTGCTTTAATATATGTACTTATTTTTCCATGGCTCCTTTTTTATATCATTCTAATCCATCTCTTTCTTTATATGGTGCTTAAGTTAAAAGTCTAGTGCATGACTATAATTAGGATATGGTTAATATCATCTAGTAAAGAAGGAAAAGAAAGCCAGTAATTATTTTATTCTCATTGAAAGTATATTTTATGTTTATGTACAAAATATTATACAGGTTGTATGTCTAAACATGTATGTATATATATATGCATTTATATATGTGTACCTATCTATATAGTTACTGATCTCAAATCTCCTTCTGCACTTTATTTCTGAGCAAGTTTGTTTTTCAGAAGATGAAAAACACAGGTAGCAAGCAATAGCAGTACATCTAAAATTGTGCTGAAACTGTGATGCCTCAGGATTGGCTCAGACATCATGGGTCCCTAAAATTACATCATGGGAATCTTTACTCTGATTAGCTGTGCTGCACAATGATTTCACTGTTTGAATCGTAGCCACTGAATTGCTGGATAGCTGGGAGGCAGAGAGGGGTCATGCAGATGTCAAGGAGATTCAAGGCAATTTTTTTGGCTTTCTGATGTTGTCTTTGTAGTATTGGGGTCAGAATGTTTTTATTTCTTGACAAATCCTTTGGAGAAGTAGTTTAGTCATTTTAGCTTAAGTCCCCCCCACCACCAGTTCCTGAATATTATAGGTCTTTTTGTGCCTATTTGTTAAATATAATGGAGAAAGAGGACAAATATAAGAAATAACAGTGTCATTGACAGTGCTTACCCTAAAGTTTGCAAATGGTTACATTTTTATCAAATGAGCATACTCATATTCCCTAACTCTGTATTTCTTTCTCACTCTATTTCTCTCTCTCCTCCCCAACAAATACTGGAACACCTTTTTATTTAATTTTGGTGCCTGAATCTGGGAATGCATAGAGAAAAATGTGAATAGCAGTCTTTCTGTGTGGACTTTCAATCACTGTCAACAGCTTATTTTTATGAGTAGTAAATTTGCTTTCAAAATAAGCACAGTGAAGAAAAAGAATGTGATGTTAGAATTTAAAGAGCAGTATATCACTTGACTAGTGTTCATGCATAAAATAGAATCAGATCCTACTGGGTTTGTGATAGGACTGTTAACTGACCTACAAGGATAAAGGCACAAAGGTAGATATTTAATTCCCTTGCTCCCTGCCCAAGTGAACATTTTTCAAAAGAGCTAACTAGTAGAATCATTGATTTTCCTTTTTACTCTTTGATTCTCACCAACATTTGAGCTTATTCCTATTATGACTTCATTAAATCTCATAGTTTATTACAGAGGAAACATGCCTGGTAAGGAAGTAAACTGAGGTTCAGGAATACCATAGGTCATTATTTCCAATTTTTATAGTAATTTTACTTATGTCTTACAAAGTTGTCATAGTACTTTAAGATATTCTCTAATTGTGTCTTTTTCCTTGCTATTGAGGACTTTGCCTTTTTCTTCTCAACAAGTTTATAGAACCAAGTTGAACAAGTTTGTGTGCATTTGGTTTAAAATCATTGCCTTTGATTTTATTTGATAATAAAAGCAAAAGCAAAATGCCAGGCAGCTTATCATAACTCAGAATTGTGCTTCTTATTTATATATATGTATATAGTCTGTGGTTATAATGTTTTAATTTCCTACCATGTTATTTATTGAAAAATTATATGACTATCTTGACATAGTAACATTTGTGTTTGGTTTACAGAGCTGAATCTTAGAACTATTGTAAATTCTTCATAGTTTCTCTAGTTTTTAAAAGTAGCAAAAGTAATTTGTTTTTACTTTTTCATCTAGAATTATCAAAGTTGAGTCAAAATTTAGAAGAGTTCATGAAATAAAATACCAATAATTTTCATTATTTTTAGCCTATAGACCTTTGCTAACTGAACAATGAAGAAAAACATATTTTAAAAATTTGCCAGTGTTTATAATCTTTAGGACTTAACCCAGTTATTCAACATCAGGTGAAAGGTCATCAGCAAGTACTATATGAATTGTTCACTGTATGGAATATACTTTGGATTTTGTCTGATTCAAGTCATTTCAATTCAGCTGCTTTGAATTTCTGATTGCATGTAGTCTTACATGTGGTATATAGTGTTTCTACTGTAACCAGAGTGTGGAGAGATCCATAGAACACCCCATTTCCATGGTTCTCTCAGTAGTCTGCATTGAGCAAAGAAAGAAATTGACTTGCAAACCAAAATTACAACCGAAGAATTTTAAAAGTGCTTTGTTTAAATTAGATGGGAAATCTGAGTAGTATGTGTGATTTCTAAGATTACCTGGTGTGTTGCACGGGATTACAAAGGATGACTAGATTTTAAGAAGTATAAAACTTAAGACGCACAGGCATTTCTTTCCCCTCACATCTTTGTAAAAATTGTCCTCTTCCTTTGGCCAGCTGTCAGTCTTCAGCTTCTTTGACAAAGATTGTTG
Source organism: Neotragus moschatus (assembly GCA_006410615.1). NCBI lineage: Eukaryota > Metazoa > Chordata > Mammalia > Artiodactyla > Bovidae > Neotragus > Neotragus moschatus. The sequence continues at coordinate 324,064 of SJYA01001034.1, read as the reverse complement.
AAGGGGGTATGATAACTTTTTAATGTGACTCAAGGCCAATTATTTTGGTTAAGTGTACTGTGAAATATTATAAAATTCCAGCTAAAGTAGAGGACATAATTATAGTTAGCATATATAGAAGTTATATATATGGGGAAACTTGTTAATTGTACTTAACTAGCATAATTTATTGCCATAGATACCCATCAGTTCAGTTCAGTTGCTCAGTCGTGTCCGACTCTTTGCGACCCCATGACATAGGCGGTAACAATTTTCTGGAACTGAGCAGGTCTGCTTGTTGATATTCAGTCCTTTTGAGGATGTTGCAAAGAGTAAAAGTATGAATTAATATGAAGTGGGAAAATGCAGTGGAGCCTGGCGAAACATTTGAACGTTGAGTTACACCTCATATACTGCCTTTGTGTCTAACTATTTTGCCCCACCTTCTACTTGTAAATGTTTATAATTGTAAAAAATTTATTTGAATCATAAAACATCCATTTCAAAAAACAAAGTTAAGAAAATCACCCATTTACAACTCAATAAGTCAAATTTTTAGTGTTCTTAGTTTTTATTTTGTTATTTCACACGATCTTACAGTACATGTAAATGTCAGACTTGTGAGAATAACTAAACAGCTTAACTAAATGGCTTAACTGTTCAGTGGAAGAACAGTGTTCATCATATAAAGTAATTTTTTACCTTCTTTCCTATAGTCACACATTTGGTTTGCTCTCAGATTTTTGCTATTGTATATTTATTCTGCATATTGCACACGTATTCTCAATTTTTTACATTTTTGATACTTTGTGTTGACATAAATATTTATATAAAATATCCTGTAATATACCCTGATATGTCTAAAGATTCAGGTTGAAGTGTAATTGCATTCGGGCCCAACTTTCTATATAAGTAGACTAGCGATTTCTGTGGGTTGTTTGGGAAATACAGGAACCATGTGGGTGTTATTCCCATTATCTTGTACTACCTGCAACTTCATCACTAAAGAATCACTTTCTAAAACTCTGCTCCCTACTGGTATCTCATTAAATTATTATCAATCAATCAATCTGCTGGTAAAAATTTATCCAGTGCTTTTTCTTGACAAGTAGAAATCAACACTGATGGAATAAAACATTGATCAAAGGAGAGAGAGAAAGGGCATTCTCACTTTTTAGGCATTGCCACACAGATAACTTTACTTTGTTCAGCTTTGGTTATGAGGAAAACACAAAGGATAAATGTCCTTTGTTCAAGGGGAAAATCCTGAAATGAGATGAGCTCAGCAATGAGAACCCACATGATAGGTAAAATAAACAAGCACACAGGTAATGACAGCAAACCTGTTACCTACCCACTTGTCTAAGCTAAATAGTTAAGCAGATGCAGAGGATGAATTCTTGTCTGTTTTCATAGTACTATCTAATATTGGTCAAGATAACAAATGCAAATGACACAATGGACTTACACAGGAATATGAACTGACATTGCATATTTAAACAATGGCAGACATTTCCTTATAGTGATGCCTTTCTTTCCTTCATTCTCAAAAAGATACTGTGTATCTGAACCCCCATGTTCTACTGGAATCAGCACTATTTTATATGTTTAATCTTTCCTGGATCTTCATACTTCTCTTCCTTCATCCAAGTCTCCAATAGTTCCTTTAAAACACAAAAGCAAAAAAATGCTTTAAAAATAACTTCTTAAGTTTCCTACCATCTTATGAAGATACCATTATGCAAAGCCATCTTTAGTGTCAATGAAAGTCGGTTATAAAAGTTCCTTATATTTCTTATTTTCCTTTTCACTATGAAATGACATTTTAGCACTCTACTATTAGGCTTATGCTTCTAACACTTAATCTAATGAAACAATACATTTCTCCAAATTGACATTCATTTTCATATCCCATCTCTTTCATAACTTCTCTGTTGCCTTTGCCTCCTCTCACTACTTCTTGACAGTCACTTTCTTTGGCTTTTGGTTGTCGTTCTCCTGCTTTTCTATTCTCGTAGCCTTCATCTTTATGACTCCTCCTATGTGCTGTTTAAATACAGATAATTTCTAGGGTTCTTCTGGGTTTCTCTTCGCATGGTCACTCTGTAGGATCTCATCCACTGGGAGAGATCATGTTTCTTACCATGTTTACTAGCAATGCCAGAATTTATAGCTCAGGTGTCAATCTGTCTCCTGAGCATATTTTCTATATTTCCATCAGGACAGATGCGCACTCTGCATTTGTAAAACAACATTTATATTACTCAGCAAAATATGACCCTTGTCCTGTATTCTGTGTCCAAGCTAAAAACATTAGGTTCATTCTTGACTAAGTTTTCTCATTCATGTCTTACATTCAACCAGTTATTTTGATTCTACTTCAGAAATGTCCCTAATATCTGAATCTTCTCACTCAATTATCAGTTCAGTTCA